>SJYV01020068.1:0-10332 GCA_006410875.1 Neotragus pygmaeus
AAAAATTGTAATTTCCTCATCCCAACAATACCATTTATCAAATATGAAAGAAAAAACATATATCATGTATAATATTTAAAATATTATAATACCCTCAATATTATCAATATTGAGGAATAAGTAAATAATTTATGATTTGGGAAATATCTAAAAGAAACTTTTATATGCAAATGATAGAATCCTATTTTAGTAGTAAAATCAGTCCTTATTTGTATCAGTCGTGTCCAAGTCTCTGCAACCCCGTGGACTGTAGCCCAGCAAGTTCCTTTCTCCACGGGATTTTCCAGGTAAGGATTACCTTTTCTTTCTCCAGGGCATCCCACAGATTGAACCCATATCTTTTGAGTCTCCTTCATTGGCCAATGGATTCTTTACCAACTAGCCACATGGGAAGCTCCATTTAGTAGTAAAATTGAATAAAAGCAAATACATAGGTATTTACAAATACATAACCAAGGAACTATAAATAACAGGGAGAAAAAGACTAAAGGGAGACATGCTGCTGATGGCCTCTAAGGGCTCAAGAAGCAAATAAAGAAAGCCTACAATTTGGTCAGTAATGCTTTAAGTATTTTATTCATAATATATTACACAGAAATATTACAAAGTTTTTTAATGTTAGGGAGTAGCTGCACAGGTAATTGTTACATTATTCTCTAATCTTTTGTGTTACATTTTTCAAGCTCCAAAATGATTTGTAAAGAAAGTAAAAGAAAAACCTGTAATTATAATCACAAACTTCTGTATTTATATGAAGCATGCATGAGTTATCTCGTTTGCATAAATTGTATATGTGCTGTGCAAATATAAAGATCCTGATAGTCTGAAATATAAAAGGAGTGATTTAGAATTTCCATTTCAAATCCTTCAACCAATTAACTGTCTCATTTACTTAATATAAATGCAATTTCAGATTTATGTGATTGAAAAGCTCTTGATAAACAGAATTTCTCTTCAAAAGAGTTTTGGTTTTTCTTCTGTAAATTTAATCTTAGTAATGATTTTTCATTTATCTTGAAAGCATGCAATTTTAATTTTTATTAAAGAGTTAAAGAAGAATAACATACAGGGAGCAAATTATTCATTTAGTGGATTTCATATTTCTCCTCAACTTTTCAAGTTCTAGTGCAACTGCTCACTACAGATGTGAAATTCTTTGGAATTTACTACAAAAGTTGTTTGTGGATGAAAGTGAAAGTCACTCAGCCATGTCTGACTCTTTGCGACCCCGTGGACTATACAATCCATGGAATTCTCTAGGCCAGAATACTGGAGTGGGTAACTGTTCCCTTCTCCAGGGGATCTTCCCAACCCAGGAATCAAACCTAGGTCTCCTGCATTGCAGGTGAATTTTTACCAGCTGAGCCACAGACCTAAGAATGCTGGCATGGGTAGCCTATCCCTTCTCCAGCTGATCTATAAAGGAATAAAATGATGGTGGCCCTGATTACCAAATCATGTGACACATGTTTACAAAATAATCCTAGAACAATACCACCCTCTCCTCCATGATGTAGACCCATTCAACATCAAGGAAACAAAATGAAGAATTGGCCAATTGATTTTACTCAGATGCTCAAGTTTTAAAGGTAAGCACATTCACTGGATGGGTAGAGAGTTTNTGTTTACAAAATAATCCTAGAACAATACCACCCTCTCCTCCATGATGTAGACCCATTCAACATCAAGGAAACAAAATGAAGAATTGGCCAATTGATTTTACTCAGATGCTCAAGTTTTAAAGGTAAGCACATTCACTGGATGGGTAGAGAGTTTTCCCACATGGCTAGAAAAGGCCTTAGGAGTAACAAAGAACTTGCTTCAAAAGAAAATACCACCTTTCAGATTACCTCAATATATACAAAATGATAATGAAACTCTCCCAGTTCTTCTCGAGTTGTGGCAGGTTCCTCTCGAGTTATGACAGGGACCTCAGAGACCTGCCCCTGTGGCCTATTATGGGGAAATGGTTTGGGTTTTCAAGATCATGGCTGAAATTCTGTAACGAGAGCTATGAGGCCTCTGTGCATTCATATGTGTCTATATGTGTGTTATAGATATATGATATTGCCAAAAATTAATTCATAAAGCAGTTCTAATTGACCTAAGAGAAATTAACTACTCATACAAATACTCAAAAATACATAATCAGGCCAGAATGAATTTCAGGCTCATTTTACCTGGGAAATACTCAGGACAAAACTGATATCTGATATTGAAAGTGGTTTAAGCTTTTTGGTGTGGTTAAATTAGGCAAAGAGTTACACAGTATCAGGATTAGTTGGGTAAATGGGTTTTGTTAGGAATGGGCTAGGACAAGACTGGATTTGATTTCTCCCTCCAAAGTATTCTTGAAATGCTGCTTTTGACAAACAAATTGAGATGAGTCTTTTTGCTTGTAACTGTTTTGTATTTGCTTTTGAGATCTTTAGGGAAAAAACCCTTTAGGTTCAGTTCAGCTTGGCCGCTCAGTCGAGACTGACTCTTTGTGACCCCATGAATCGCAGCACGCCAGGCCTCCCTGTCCATCACCAACTCCCAGAGTTCANTTTTGTTACCAGAACCCTCAAATACAGACAGTAGTGGAATTAATCTACTGTTTCATCTATGGCTTGAACAGTGCATCCTGACGAAGCAGTTCACAAGCCAACATCCTTCCATCCCTCTCGGGAAGTGTTTTGATTACTCTGCTTTATATATCTGTTAACTGGGACGTAATGAAAACACTCTCGACTCATCTCCTCCCTGGAGATGTGATGTGAGCAAAGCTGACGTTGCAGACACTGAGAGCTGTAATTTGGGTCAGCAAGTTGGAGGTGTGAGACAGAACTTGGCACTAGAAGACTCTCAAACTGATGTGACGTAATGACCACTTATAAAGAGAAAAGGGAAACAGTAACAGCACTCCCTAGTTCCTACCACCAGAGCTGACCAACACTACCTAACATTCTCTAATTATGTGAAGCAACTATGCAATATAAAGTAATCGATTATCTGATATTGCTACCTGACATGGTCTACTGAACATATCGACAACAAAATGTTCCTCAATATTGTCTACTGGGCACAACGCTAATGAACATTGCCACGGGGCTGTTCAAAAATGAGCTCATGGAGTTTCATCCACTTGCAGTCAGAACAGGGGTTCAGCTTGTTCTTAGAACCCCACAAGAGAGCCCTGAGCTGTGGATGATGCAATCCATACACCACCACCTTCCCTTCACTCTATATGAATGACTTTGAAACCTTTATTCAAACTTTGTCATGACATTATTTGATTTTTTTTTCTTGTACAGAAGAATCTTTTACATGCTAACTTCCCATCTTCCCATGACAATTAAGTTATCACTGCTCTGTACTGTCTCTTTTTTTTTATTATATTGAATCAAAGTCCTGGATAATGGTGACCAAAAAATGCATCATCTTTCAACAGCATTGCAAAAGACATGGGCTGCACATGTATAACAGTGAGAAACTTGATATGTAATGTCTGATGAACACATAATACATGATAACAGACCTTGCTGCTGCATTACAGTTTTGGGGTTCACTCTTTTCTGCATCTGACTGGGGGTCTGGATGTGGACCAAGGCATCATCTGAGCCTCTGACCACATACTTAACTATATATGCTAAGCTGTATAGGGATTAGAAAATACAAGTAGAATTGAGATGGACGGTCAGGGCTGGACTCCTCTCGGGTACAGCATGTCTTCAAGGACGGCACACAGTAATGGTCCTGAGCGGAGAGAAGTCTAGCCTGACTGTGATGCTATCCATGCCCTATAGATTACAGGAGACTGGGTGATGCCGTGTACAGCCACGTTCAAAACTGAGAGTAGAGGTGAGTCCACCACCTTTGCTCTGTCAGAGTGAGGGTAGGGTGAAATGCAAATGTGAACTCATTTTACTCTCTTTTTTTTATTTTTTTAACATTTGGAGTTAGGAAACCCAGCTCTAGGCTTCTCTTTTAGTGAGTATGAAAAGAGGAAGAGAATGTTTTTCTCCTCACTTAAAAAGTAATTTCTAGACTGCCATAGTGAAGAGAGAGATAAAGAGAAAGCTTGGCATGGGTGCTCCTTGGTTGTCTACTGGTTAGGATTCGGTGCTTTTACTGTGGTGGCCTGGGTTCAGCCCCTGGTCAGAGAACATCCTGCAAGCCGTGTGACATGGTCAAAAAAAAATGAGAGAGAGAGAGAGATCTTGGCATTAAGACATCGATGAAGTGGCAAGAAATTCTGTGTCCAGTCTCAAGACTGACCATAGAATCTGAAGTGGTGGACTTGAGGCTTTTTCTGTAGATGGCAGGCACAACCAACTCACTGGCTGATGGGACATCCCGCTTACAGCCCCAGTATTCCTTAGGTAATCCCTGGTGTCATCTTGAAGCAATCACAAAATGAGACCTTGAAAGAATGGATATACATTCTAGACAACTGACCGGAACTGGAGCATGTCTATTTTCTTGAATATTTCTTTCTACTTTTCTGCCTATAATCAGTTCAGTTCAGTCACTCAGTCATGTCTGACTCTTTGGAATCCCATGAACCACAGCACACTAGGCCTCCCTGTCCATCACCAACTCCCGGAGTTTACCCAAACTCATGTCCATTGAGTTGGTAATACCATCCAACCATCTCATCTTCTGTTGTCCCCTTCTCCTCCCACCTTCAATCTTTCTCAGCATCAGGATCTTTTCAAATGAGTCAGCTCTTTGCATCAGGTGGCCAAAGTATTGGAGTTTCAGCTTCAACATCAGTCCTTCCAATGAACACCCAGGACTGACCTCCTTTAGGATGGACTCTTTGGATCTCCTTGCAGTCCAAGGGATTCTCAAGAGTCTTCTCCAACACCACAGTTTCTGCCTATAATACTAATCTCTTTATTTATTAAATTTGGGAGAGTTCAATGATACCAGTTGTACACAATTCCCTGAGGCAGGGATTGCATCATTTGTTATTCTTGGTGCTACGAAGGACACATTAACTGCATATATCAAAATACCATCATGTGGGCCTTAGGAAGCACCACTATGAACAAAGCTAGTGGAGGTGATGGAATTCCAGTTGAGCTATTTCAAATCTTAAAAGATGATGTCATTAAAACGCTCCACTCAATATGCCAGCAAATTTGGAAAATGCAACAGTGGCCATAGGACTGGAAAAGGTCAGTTTTCATCCCAATTCCAAAGAAGGGCAATGCCAAAGAATGTTCAGGCTACCACACAATTGCACTCATCTCATATGCTAGCAAAGTAATGCTCAAAATTCTCCAAGCCAGACTTTAACAGTATGTGCCTAGAACTCACAGATGTTCAAGTTGGATTTTAAAAAGGCAGAGGAAACAGAGATCAAATTGCCAATATCCATTGGATCATAGAAAAAGCAAGAGAATTTTTTTAAGCTACTTTTGCTTTGTTGATTACACCAAAGCTTTTGACTGTGTTCAATTCAGTTCAGTTCAGTCATTCAGTCCTGTCCAACTCTTTGCAACCCCATTAATCACAGCATGCCAGGCCTCCCTGTCCATCACCAGATCCCCGAGTTCACTCGCACTCACATCCATCGAGTCGGTGATGCCATCCAGCCATCTCATCCTTTGTCGTCCCCTTCTCCTCCTGCCCTCAATCCCTCCCAGCATCAGAGTCTTTTCCAATGTGTCAACTCTTCGCACAAGGTGGCCAAAGTACTGGACTTTCAGCTTTAGCATCATTCCTTCCAAAGAACACTCAGGGCTGATCTCCTTTAGAATGGACTGGTTGGATCTCCTTGCAGTCCAAAGGACGCTCAAGAGTCTTCTCCAACACCACAGTTCAAAAGCATCAATTCTTCGGGGCTCAGCTTTCTTCACAGTCCAACTCTCACATCCACACATGACCACTGGAAAAACCATAGCCTTGACTAGACAGACATTTGTTGGCAAAGTAATGTCTCTGTTTTTCAATATGCTGTCTAGGTTGGTCATAACTTTTCTTCCAAGGAGTAAGCGTCTTTTAATTTCATTGCTGCTGATGATCAATAAAGACTCATGTGCTAATAGTGACAGGAAAAAAACTACAGGACTCCTCCTAAAACATAATATGTATTCACATGCAAAGTTTTTTTTNTTTTAAGCCAATGTTTTCACTCTCCTCTTTCACTTTCATCAAGAGGCTCTTTAGTTCTTCACTTTCTGCCCAAATGGTGTCATTTGCATATATGAGGTTATTGATATTTCTCCAAGCAATCTTGAGTCCAGCTTGTGCTTCATCCAATCCAGCGTTTCGCATGATGTACTCTGCATTTAAGTTAAATAACCAGGGTGACAATACACAGTCTTGACATACTCCTTTCCCACTGTGGAACCAGTCTGTTGTTCCATGTCCAGTTCTAACTGTTGCTTGTTGACCTGCATACAAATATCTCAGGAGGTAGGTCAGGTGGTCTGGTATTTCCATCTCTTTCAGAATTTTCCAGTTTGTTGTGATCCACACAGTCAAAGGCTTTGGCATAGTCAATAAAGCAGAAGATGTTTTTCTGGAACTCTCTTGCTTTTTTGGTGATCCAACGGATGTTGGCAAGGTGATCTCTGGTTCCTCTGCCTTTTCTAAATCCAGCTTGAACATCTGGAAGTTTGTGGTTCATGTACTGTTGAAGCTTGGCTTGGAGAAGTTTGAGCATTACTTTGCTAGTGTGTGAGATTAGTGCAATTGTGCGGTAGTTTGACCCTTCTTTGCTATTGCTTTTTTTTGGGACTGGAATGAAAACTGACCTTTTACCTAATACAGCTAAATAGGCTTGGGTTATTTGCAGCGGGATTTACTGGAAGGCTTATTTAATCAAGAGGCATGTAGGAAATAAAGTGGGATCTCAAGGACAAATTATAAGTGGAAATAGAAAACTGCCTAATCTCACCTGACCCATCTCCACATCCCCTTTCCCTTGTGCCAAGTTCTGTGTGGTCACTTCATTTGCTCCCTCCTCAGGCTGATTCTTCCCCAGTACAAGGGACCTGGTCACTGCCAACTCTAGACATTTCCACTGCTAGAGAAGATCTGAGACTTTTCCCTCCCCCTTCTCTAGGCAGGTGCCCACTCCAGGCCAATCTCTTTGGTTACATGGATGTGCCATGAAGATGCTGGCAGCCCCCATTCAAATCACCTGGCTAGAGTAGGGAAAGGAGTTATTTTCCAGAAGGAGGGAGTACTGTTCCAGAAAAATACACATAGAGGTTCTCTAGCCATCATTCGTGAGCTTCACATACCATTCCTGCAACTGGACTGCTTAATTGAGGGCAAATCCTTCTGTAGTGGCCTTAATAGTCCTGCCCTGGTCTGGAATCTCATACCACCAAGGAGTAAAAATCAACAGCTTTGAAAGCAGGACAACTCTGGACCCAATCACTTCATGAATGCTGAGCAGCAGGATCCACAAGGCAGAGGAGCTAGATGCTGAGGCAATGTGGACACCGTTTCTATCCCCCGAGTCTGCCAGAGACTCACAGCCTTGGGTTTGGATGGGACTCTGTATTAGTCAAAGACCTTCAGGTTGCAAATGACAGAAACCCAGCTCAGGCTGATTTATACACATAAGGAAATGAGTCTTTAGGCTCACATGACTGTAAAATTCAAGGTATTTGCTTTCAGGGATGACTGGATTCAGAACCCAGACAATGTCCTGAAGATGTGGTCTTCCCCTCTCCCTCTCTCAGCTCTGTTCTCCTCTGTGGTCTGCCCTCACAGAAGTAAGATGGTCATCAGACTGTCAGCTGCCTCTAAGGAAGGACCAGTATCTTTTCCTCCAATAGAATTAACAGAAAACTCCAGGGCTGAGTATCATTGGAATAACGTGACCTAGACCTGCAGTCAAAGGATAAAATTGCACGAACTGAGAGTAGGAGATGGGAAAGCTTTGTGGGAGTGTGGAATGGATGCCAGGAAGGACTGGAAAATAGATCTCTTTTAAAGACCCCAAAGCTCATTTAGTCCCACGTGCCATAGGGCAACTGCCCGAACAGAATACTCTGTGATGCCTTCTCTGACAAACAGCCTGAGAATGGTTAACACTCTCTCTTTGTCCATTTCTCATTTGTAGATAGAAAATACATAAAAATCACTCCTGGAACTTGCTGAGAGACTAGGTATGAATCAGTTGCAACAGAAATGTTGATCAGAGTTCTACTGAATCACAGGACTCCCAAGAATCATCAAGCTGGGTAGATGGAATTCTGAAGTTGGGCCCAGATGCCTCAGCCCTGATTCACTGTGCCCCTCAGACAAATCCCTTCTCAAGTCTGAGCTTTGTGCACACAATCTTGCTCAACTACCTGTTAGGAATACCCAGAGGTTTGCCTTAAAACACACGGGAGCAAGCTCTAGTTGTCAAGCAGCAGCATTATATTACTTGCCCATAGAATAACCAAGGAACACTTTCAGAAAATACAGCATTATGGAAAAAAAAAAAAAAAAGTTTAAAGGTGAAATGAATGGAATGATGGAACTGCAGTGCAGCATTACAAAAAAAAAGTCTAGAGAAAAATGATTTTAATATAAAATATGTATTTTGAAGAAAAGAGTGCAGTGGGGGTATGTGGGAGAGCAGAGCCAGAAGCCAGAAGTCTGTGGAGCAAAACCAAAGAGGATGGCCATGCTGGAGAGAAATGCCTAGCACAGGCAGCTGCCGAGTTGTTAGCTGGAAAGAACTTTAGTCATGGTCTTTCCAGGTTTGGCCACAAAGGGATGCTGCTTTTGGAGGCCTTTCTCAGGCCTTCTGCTCCTTTTCCAGTCTTCAGAATGAGGGCCAAGAAGTCGGGTGAGCTTTGCAGGCAGATTACAACCAGATCCAGAGCTGTCTGCTAATACTGTGGCTGCTCCCTTCCCCAACACTGAAGGCCGTCTGGCTTTCTTCACTCTGTCATCTTGGGCTGTGAGCAACCCACTTAAATCATCACTGGACAGGGAGTGGCTCGCAGCCTTCTTTGCAGCTCTCCTTCCATCCAAGCCATTAGTGTGTTTAATAGCTCTGGCCCCATGCTGATTTCTGACACATGGTAATTAATTCCTTTCCACTCAGAGATATGGCCATTCACAGGTCCTGATTCAAAAATGTCTCTGCGCTGTTCCATTTGAAAAACACTTAAAATGTTGAGTAGGGAAACCATTTGGCCTTTTGTGAAAAGCCACTGATCTCTATCCCACCCTTACATGAAAATAAATTCCAGATGTGTTAACGATCTAAATGTAACATATGAAACCATAAACACACTTTAAGGTGAATATTTATATAATCTTAAAGTGGGAGAGGCACTTCTAAGCAAACAACCATAGGCAGAAGCCATAAAGACAGGGGTTCATAAGTTTGTTCACAACAAAAATTTAAACCTCTATATGGATGGCCTAAATTATAAAATAAAATTGAATTAGAATAAAAGAAAATGACAAATTGGGGGATGTGACTGCTACCTATCATAATGATGATGATGATAACATTTATTTGTATGTGCCAGTATGTTAATATATACAGGACACTAACAGTTTGATTCATGAAAAAAAAAAATCAAATGCTAAAGAAACATAAAGGAAAATACTGTACAATGCTATCTTATATGAGGGACTTGAGTAACTGTAGATTTTGGTATCCATGGGGGTCCTGGAACAAATCCCCCATGGATACCCAAGGACAACTGAATTCTATCTTATTTATAATCAAATTAAAGCAGTAGTAAAAGGCTGCTTGTGAAATTAATCAAGACAATAAAACAATAATACTTAAATATTAGTTAGGGTTCAGAAAAATGCTTACCTTCACACACTGCAGTTGAGAGTCTAAATTAGTACAAACATTCTTCAGGGGAAATTTGTGAAAACCAGAAGCACGAATCCATTTCAGTATCAAGGAGTCTGACTTGGAGACATTATTAAGGATATGCACAAAGATATAGCTATAAGATGCTATTTTAATAGTAAAGGTTGGAATTAATTCAAATGCCCACTGTTTGCAGGTGTGCTAAACAAGTTATCATACATCCATACTATGCAAACATTAAAAATCATGTTGCAGGTGTATACATACTAATATGGAAAGGGGTTCAGCATCTCTTGTTAGTATATTCAATTCAGTTCAGTCGCTTAGTCGTGTCTGACTCTTTGCAACCCCATGGACTGCAGCACGCCCCGCTCCCCTGTCCTTCACCAACTACTGCAGCTTGCTCAAACTCATGTCCATCAAGTCATCCAACCATCTCATCCTCTGTCGTCCCCTTCTCCTCCCACCTTCAATCTTTCCCAGCATCAGTTCTTTGCATCAGGTGGCCAAAGTATTGGAGTTTCAGCTTCAGCATCAGTCCTTCCAATGAA
>SJYV01020085.1:0-16412 GCA_006410875.1 Neotragus pygmaeus
GAGATGGCTGGATGGCATCACGGACTCGATGGACATGAGTCTGAGTGAACTCCGAGAGATGGCGATGAAGAGGGAGGCCTGGCGAGCTGCAGTTTATGGGGTCGCAAAGAGTCGGACACGACTGAGCGACTGAACTGAACTGAAAGGGACCACAGAGACTGAGGTGGTTGGATGGCAACACCAACACAATGGACTTGAGCTTGAGCAAACTCTGGGAGATGGTGAAGGACAGGCAAGCCTGGCATGCTGCTCATGGACTGAGCGACTGCTGAAGTATACAAACTTGTAAAATCGTCTGAAAGTATACTTATTTAAACTTTTTTCTCTAAGTAGTTTTGAGACCGTTGAACAGTAAAATTTCCGTTTTACCGTTCATTCACTTCTGTTGTTGAAGGCAGAGACCCTACAAGGGGGACAAGGTGGCTCTCGCGAGGTGTCCTATCATTTCCCCAATCTCACCTCTTGCACTCGCGGTTCCTGCCAGAGGCTGTCTCAGCCCTCCCCTGGGCGGGGCCGACAGTGAGGAACCCAGATTCCCTTGCGTTTCTCTTAAGCGCCCTACATCCGGAGGAGACGCCCACAACGGGGGGCGGGGGTCGTATTCGCGGGACAACGCAGGCGACGCTTTACGGCAGGGGTGAGCGGGGGTCGCAGTCGAGCCTCGCTGGCTCCCGCGCGAAACTGAGGCGGACCGGTTCTTTCCCGCCGAAGCCTGGCCTCAGCCACGGTGGTCCCCTCAGCCTCCTTCGTGTCCTTTCCCTGGGGCAACGCGGGGTGACGTGGGGCCGGGACCGGCAGCCTTTCTGGCCAGAGGGACCCTCCCCATCTTCTAATGTCTGAGCAGCCTGTACCCTGCGTGCAAGGTAGGCCAGTGTTGGCTGCAGCCCGGCCGGCCGGGGGAAGCGGAGACGGGCAAGATGTGTATAAGAGACAGCTTCAGTTCTCCCTTGAAAAACTGCATTTGTGATGATGTTTCTTCTTAAAAAGTAGTCAAGCTTGAATTACATTTTTCAATGGAAATAATCAGTTAATAAAACATCTTTATAGTCTTAATCATTTTAACCACTAAAATGCTGCAGGTTACTCATGCTCCTAGAGACAATCTTTATTTGTATCATTTTCCCACTTTCTAAGCTCCACTAACACCTCTGTAGGAACAGAGGTGGACACAGAGGTATCCGGTGGACACAAGGCCAGATTTAACATCTGCCATCTCTGAGTGGAGGCATTATCTGTTATCTTCCTTTTCTTGTCTGTGCTACACGTGTCTCCTCTGCCTGCTAAGTTATTTCAGTTGTATCTGACTCTTTGCAACACCATGGACTGTAGCCCGCTAGGCTCGTCGGTCCACAGGATTCTTCAGGCAAGAATACTGGAGTGGGTTGCCATTTCCTTCTCCAGGGAATCTTCTATACCCAGGGATGGAACACCGATCTTCTGATTTGCAAGTGGATTCCTTACTGTTGAGCCACCGGGAAGCCCATGTCTCCTTTATTTGAATATTATTTCCCTAGAGGAGAATGTTCTTTTCTTCCACAGGAAAAAATTAGACAAGGCACCCGTCAGGTAGGAGAAACATGTTTGTCACTGTGACTCTTTAGAACCCAGGACGTCCCCCCAACCAAGGCGGTGTGGACACCACCTGAGAAAACGTCAGGAAAACCCACTTAAGAGGCAAGCATCTCCCTAGCAGGCCCATGACAAAGAGTGGGAGGTGACAGAGGTCAAGGAGTTTCTGCTCTTGGGACACTGCCTCTCGCCTTAAGTAATAATAACCTCAACTATATGAAGAATACAATAAAAGACAAAGAAGGACACAATAAAATACAGCAATGGTATGGATCTAGCAAAAGCAGAAAGGTGGGAAGAATACACAGTAGAACAAATCAAAGAAGATTTTAATGACCCAGATAACCACAATAATGTAATCGCTCACTTAAAGTCAGACATCCTGGAGTGCGAGGTTAAATGGGCCTTAGGAAGCATCACTATGAACAAAGCTACTGAAGGTGATGGAATTCCAGCTGAGCTATTTCAAATCCTAAAAGATGATTTTGGGAAAGTGCTGCACTCAATATGCCAGCAAATTTGGAGAACTCAGCAGTGGCCACAGAACTGCAAAAGGTCAGTTTTCATTCCACTCCTAATGAAGGGCAATGCCAAAGAATGTTCAAACTTATGCACAATTATACTCATCTCACATGCCAGCAAATTAACACTCAAACTCCACCATGCTAGGCTTCAACAGTACTTTAACCAAAAACTTCCAAATGTTCAAGCTGGATTTAGAAAAGGTAGAGGAACCAGAGATCAAGTTGCCAACATCCGTTGGATCATAGAAAAAGTAAGAGAATTCAAGAAAAAATATCTACTTCCGTTTCACTGACTTCACTAAAGCCTTTGACTGTGTGGATCACAACAAACTGTGGAAAATTCTTAGAGATGGGAATACCAGACCACCTTACCTGCCTCCTGAGAAATCTGTATACAGGTCAATAAGCAATAGAACCAGAGGTGGAACAATAAACTGGTTCCAAATTGGGAAAGGAGTATGTCAATGCTGTATATTGTCACCCGACTTATTTAACTTATATGCAGTGTACATCATGTGAAATACCTGTACTTGGGATGAATCCCAAGCTGGAATCAAGTTTGCTGGGAGAAATATCAATAACCTCAGATATGCAGATGACACCATCCTTATGGCAGAAAGCGAAGAGGAACTAAATAGCCTCTTGATGAAGGTGAAAGAGGAGAGTGAAAAAAAACTGGCTTAAAACTCAACATTGACATCTAGGTTGTTTCCATGTCCTGGCTATTATAAACAGTGCTGCAATGAACATTGGGGTACATGTGTCTCTTTCAATTCTGGTTTCCTTGGTGTGTATGCCCAGCAGTGGGATTGCTGGGTCATAAGGCAGTTCTATTTGCAATTTTTTAAGGAATCTCTACACCGTTTTCCACAGTGGCTGTACTAGTTTACATTCCCACCAACAGTGTAAGAGGNCACAGCTATAAAGGAATGTTGCCCATTATTTCTGCGAATAGTTGTATGGTTCTGTGTATTGTCCATTTGATTCTTGGATCCCTGTACAGCTTATCCTGGTTTATTGTGAGAGGTGTGGCACTATGAGCTGATTCTAAATGGTTATCACTTTGTCCCACAGCTGACTGTGCTCTCATTGATTTGGAGGCTGCCTCATTGTATACTCAATTCTGGTATGTTTTCAGGTCTGTTCTTGAACTTTGTGTTCTGCTATATATTTTCACATATGGTATGAGTAGTTCTCACACAACATGGCTATTCACTGTCATAACTCTCTTGGATATCCTTCCCTATTTATTTTGCCTTGTTTACAATGGAAAATAACTAAGTGTTGAAAAGCCTTTAGATTTTCTTTGAGATTCGAATGGATTGCTTGATTTATTGATGAATTTATATGTTCTTGAGCCTAAGTGTCTTTATCTGAGAATATAGTAAATCTTTATTCTTGTTTGAGTCTACTTTTCTGTCTTACAGGAATTTTAAAGCTTTCCTCCTGTAAATTTTCATATTGTGATTTTACATTATCCTAAGCATATACTCTTTCGTCATTGGTAAATGTTACTAGCTGGATATTTATTTATGAAATTGGCTTATAAAACCCATCCATAAGGCACTTAATTGTTAACAGTTTTATTAACTTTCTCAGTTTTACTGAATGGTGTATTATTATGTTCTAATAAATGATTTGAAAGAAGTCTGGAGCCACATAAACTTCCTACCCAAGGCTGTGAATAAGGTGTGCCTTTTTGACCAAAGTTAACACCTGGGCATATAAAAATACACCAGATAGACCACCTGCTTGAGGTCCCAGGAAGGAATTAGGCACTCAGTTGATTATTATGAACAAGAAGTATTGGTAACAGACTTTGATCCAGTGATTCCAGAAGAGGATGAATATCTCAATAAATGTATAATGAAAGCATAGAAACATCCAACCCAATACATCACAAGATGGGCTAAGAAACTCTGGAGACTAAGACCCAGACATTAAAAAGGTCCAAACAAAATTACCTTGATATATTTGCATTACCCTTCCTTTGCATTGCCGAGAAAAAGGGGTAAAAATCTTCTCTATTGAAACAAATTACCAAATACTGGTGATTTTCTTCTTAAAAGACTTCCATTAATATTATCTCTTTTTTTTTCATGATACACAGACTCTACATTAGTGATCAGGGGTGGATAGAGGTGGGGGGAACAAAATATTTTCAAACAGGAAATGCTAGAACCTTGCATTACCTAAGGATGGGGCTTTTGTCACTCATTTAGAGGAATTTGTATTTAATTTCTGGCACTATGTTAAACAGTGGGAAACAGAGTGACCCTGCAGCAACTCTGGTTCCTTTGCTGTCACTGATATGAACCTACCTTGTCTGGATGGACCGTGGGTACAACTGTCAGGCTGGCATCTCTGTGACTCTAGAGACAGTGCCTCAGCTGCACTAGTAAATGGGGTAGGACCATGCATGGTGCGTCTCCTGAGGTCTCTTGCGCCGCCCACGGAAAGGGGATAGGTTCAGATCTACTGCTACCTTCCTGGATGAGGATCCTTTGCTTTTCTGGTCAGCAAGGCAGGCCAAGGACTCCACTCATTGACATATGGAAAGGCTCCCCAAATGTGGCCAAGAAAGTGAGCTGCCATGTTGGAGTCCATTTGGACAGGGGTTGGACAGGTTTTTTCCCCCTCGCATAGGGCGAAGGGACAGGTCTTAGGGATTAGGGGGTGGGGTGGAGAAGGGCAGGATGGCATTTTTTGTGCACTGCTGCCATCGTGAGGAACTCATCCTCACATCCCATGCATACAGTACTGTCTTTGAGAAACTATGCAGAATGAAGTTAGAGTCCCAGCAGGATAAGGGACCAGCTCTGCCTCCACACCCCCAGGGTCCAAGCTTGGCCTGGCCTGGTGAAGTTTAGGCCAAGAGCAGCCGAAACTGGGAAAATTCCGGGCTCCAGGAAAATGACCAACTGTACTACTGCATAACACATAGCCAGAGGTGAAGTCATTGGACCCTAGTGGCCACGGTGTCTGGGCGAGACTAGTGGAAGTTGCTGTTTTGCAATGCCCAGTGCCACTCTGGACTGACCCGTGTGTGCCACCATCCACACCTGAATCCCCCTGGGCTCCTGTAGAAGAGCCAGTCCATGGTGGCCATCCATCCATCTTCCGACCAAAGAAAGTTGACGTCAACTGTTGACACCCGTCCAGTGCCTCTGGGCTGCCATCCTTTGTGTCCCTCTGTGACCCATGAGAATGGGGCTCTCCAGCCACTGGCCAGGTGTGACTTGACCTGTGTGCCCACACTCAGGATGTTTCCCGAAGTCTTAGGCAGATGTAGGTGCTAAAGACACTGCTGCAGGTCCAGTGCTGGGTGCCTGCATGGGGAGTCTTTGCCCTTTTGTGATGAGGGCAGACTGAAAGGACCCCACAGAGACCAGGCCCCACAGACTAGAGCGACAGACTTTGAGGAGTGCCCCTCTGAAGTGGCCACGCTGTTGAGACATCTCTCTTTGGCCAGGTTGGACAGGGCTTGGTGTTTCTTTTTTTTCCTCAGTAAAGGGCTAAGAGAGACATCTTAGGGTGAGGGAAGGGGAAGGGCAGGTGGCCATTTCTGGAGCAGTGCTGCCATCAACAGGACAAGGGATCTGCCAAATACACGAACCCTGTACTGTCCCTTCCTGGGGAGGACTGATAAGGGATTGAAGGGACAAGGGACAGTGGCCCCTGGGAAGTGCAAAGCTCTGCCAGGGAGGTGAGAGAAGCAGGCCCCAGGGCTGGGTGGAGCCCTGAAAGCTCCAGGGACGCCACCAGGACAAGGGGCACGGCCAGGGTGCCTGCCCTGTGGGGTACAGAAAGTGGAGTCTCCATGGACCCTCGTGGCCACCATGTCTGGGCGGGACCAGAGGAAGCTGCTCTGAAGGAACCCAGTGCGCGGCTGCAGACATTGGCCCACAGGCCCGATCCCCCGGGAGCCAGAGCAGGATGGGCTTGGGTGGGCCCAGAGCCCCAGAAGCCTCTCTCTGGGCCGCTATGTGGCCCAGGCAGAGACCACCCTGGACAACTGAAGTTCTGCTGCCATCAGGCGCGGAGGTAGGCCTAGTGACCTTCTGTCCAGTGCAGATGACATGTGGATCCTGGCTACCCAGTGCCAAAGGAAACCGAGGCCCAAGGATAGCTCCCGGTCAACCTCCAAAGGGAACAGTACTCACCGGACACAGGAGGCACCGCAGAAGGCGCCCTTGTCCTAAGCCGAAGAATCTCATTGGCAGGTGCATTGTCAGCTTCCAGGGTGTCCAGGATTCTGGCTCTGGCCAGTCTTGTCCCCAGGTCTCCCAGAGCCACGTCCCAGAGAGCAGAGAAGAGCCAGCCAAGTGGATCTCCGGGCCACGTCTTTGCAGGCTTCAGCTTTCTCCTCAAAAGGCCCTGAGCCTCAGTTCAGTGACGAGAGGAGGGCAGGCCCTACCTTCCATTCAGCCCTGGCTCTCCAGGTCTCAACCCTGTGCTTGCACCCGCAGCCCAGGCAGGACATCAAGAAGAAGAGGTCTGAAGAAGCTGCCTGAAGCTCACCTCTATTGGACTGAGAGAAACGCCTCCTGCTTCCCTCTCTTTCAAGAGCACCACTCTTCCAGCTTGTCTGCCAAGGCCAGGAGCCTGCTGCATCCTGCCGGGCGCAGGGCTCTGCCTCCTAGTCCCCGGCTGACCCAAAATGCCACTTCTGGAGCAAGCTCTGGGGCAGCTCATGCCTGCCCTTTACTTGGCTCTGAGGGGTGGGGGGTCAGTTGGTTTTGTGGTAACGGACAGGGCTGAGAGGGGGTGGCTTCCAACTGGCAGGAAATTTCCATGCGGGAACACCACCTCTTCCAAACATACCCCCTCACTTTCATCCCTCCTTGAAGGGTGCTGAATCCCACCCCATGCCCCTTCTTTCACACTACTGAGTTGCTCAAAATGTTGTCAGGCGAGGTTATGTGAGCAGAGCCTCCCTTAGGACTGGGCCCTGACCAACCTCGGGGATCTGATGGGTCAGCTGGCACAGGTGGTCTCCTTGTGCCCCTGTGCCCAGGACCAATGTTTGCACATGCAGATCACGGAGCCCCTCGTGAAAAATCACAGCAGTCCTCCCCAAGAAGAGGACCTGGGTCCTCCATAGTGGGGCGGTGGGGGTGAGGAATAGGGCCTCCCCTGGTTTCATAGTTCTGTTCCTGAAATAGAACACCAAGGAAAACAGACCTGGATCCCCTCGCTGTCTGCAGACAGTTTCGCCCAACTCAGCTTCAGCATACCGCTCTGGGGCCAGTTTCATCCCACCATGAGTGGGTCCAGATACTCTTGTGTCATAAGGCAGAGGAAGGACTTCATGGGATCCTGTGGGGCACGGGACCCAGACTCTTTGGCACAAGCAAATGTATACAGGGTGGCCACCTATTCCCCTTTTGTCCTTGTCCATGGTGGCCAGGCACAGTGCCTCGGCCTGGGCAACGGTTCCTGGGTCGCCAGTGGCACTGAGACTCAGGGACCCCACTGGTGTACCTCCCTCCTGCAGGATCAAGGATCCCCTGGCCACAGGCCCTGGGCTGGAGCTTCAGCTCCTTGTTCCTGAATATGGCGGCTGCTGAGGTCAAGCCCCCAAGGGTCTGGCAGCCATGGGCTCTTCATTGGGAGAGCCAGGCCCCAGACCACCACTGCCTGTTGCTTCTACACCTGCTCTGGAGGGGTGCCTGGCAGTCAAGTTCGCCCAGAATCCTCTGAGTGCTCCAGACACCCTCTGAGCACTCCAGACACCCCCTTGCTCCCCTCACAGGCCTTCCCCAGCAGGATCCACAGCCAGGGCCTGGAGGCCAGGCTCAAAAATCTTCCACTTGATGGTGTTGCAGAAACCAGTACTCAAAAAACCAAGCAGCACACTTGCAGAGTTGGAGAACTTAGGTTTATTATGCTGGTGGGCCCAGAGGAGTTAACATTCCAAGCTCTGAGCCCCAAACAAAGGGGTTACAGAGTTCTTATACATGGAGAGGCATGATTAAGCGGGCTTGTGGGTTTGCAGGGGCTGGGTGATTACAAACAGCAGGACAAGGGTGAGTGAGATAAGCTTCAGTTCCTAGTACTGTGAGTCCCCACTTTCTGAGACCTACGTGATCCAGACTTTGCAAGGAGCAAGCTGAGTTACAGAGGCAGGAGTAGGAGGTTATGTAAAATTTTAACCTTTCCTCTTCAGTGGCACTGTTGCTGCAGAAATGCCATCCACCCTCTGGAGCATGGCCTCTCCTTTCATACTTTGCAGGTGAAAAAAAGGCCCATGGAGGCCCAAGAGTCTTCCAAGTGGTCCACAAGAATTTTGTGAAAAGAGGTGTCTCCCCTCCTTTGGGGGCTGCTCCTTGAGAGTAAGAACATAGCTAAAGGTGAAAGAGGAAAGGAACAGGCCGCACTGACTCCCATCTTGAGAAGGAAACTCCCCCTTACATTCTCGGTGAACTCTGGACTATATGCCTGGTAGTCATGGAGACAACATAGGTGGAGACAACATAGGTGCAGCTGAACAGGCCTTCTGAACTGATAAACACCAGATTCCATACCAAGATTTCCTGTCACCAGAAAGAATGTAATAAGCCCCTATGTAGTCAGTCACCTTTGTAATCTTTATGGCACCCATTGATGTAGGCTACAATATATAACCAGCTGACCCTTCTGATTATGAATCATGACTGTAACTTGATTTTATCTCCCTTTGACATTTTCCAGAGTAGGATTGAGGAATTTGGGAATGTGGGCTTGTGCATGTACACTTAGGGTATATAAGGTTTTCACAAAAATTGGTCGGGGTCCCTGGCTAAAGATGAAACTCTGCCTCGGACCTGCCATTATGATAAACTGCACTCTGCTATCCACGTTGTCCTTCTGAATGACTGCTTCCCAGAGCGTTTGGGTACAACAAAAGGACATGCAAAGGAAGCCATCCATCTCTGGGTCCATGTCCATAGCACTCTAGGAGATTCGGAGTCCACATGGCCTGATCCCATTTCCTGGAGACTGGGATGTGATGGATTCTGTCACTTTGTTATTATTGGTCAGGATTAGGGCCAGAATTCCCTTGATGATTTACATAATTAGTAGTTTGTTGAAGACCTATGCTTCTTGGAATGAATCCAGGTTCTAGCCATGCATACAAAGGGTGTGCTCCTGTAATATGGATCCTTTTGGCATATGTGTACAGATTGGTCCCTACAGAGACTCTTTAGTGGCTCTGTCGTGTTTTCTAACTTGTTTCTAGCTACATAACTGAGGGTGCTACACAAACCCCAAACTGTCATTTGTCCCTTGTACCAGGACATTCATCCCTCATGGGAATCAATAAACTAAAAGTGGGAGAATGTGTATCTGTGGATGCAGGGCTAACAGGTTATTTATTTCAGGAACTTCAGGGCCACTATTTCAGGTAAGCAAAGAGGCTCATTATGTTAAACCACAACCCTCAAACCCAGCAAAGTACTCTAGCAATGGTTAAATGGTCACAGTGGGTTACATCACAATGGTCACAGTGGGTTACATCACAATGGCTTTACAGTATAAAGTCCAGGCCATCTGTACATTTACTTCTCCTAAGGGTAGGTAGTGTGGCTGGATCTTTCTTTTTATAATGAAACAAGAAGACTGGTGTGGTGTTATGTTTTGGTTCTTATGTTTTTCATGTTTCATGAAGGATATTGATCTGCATCAGTGGCAAAGGTATTCAACAGTATTTTCTTTGCTTTTCAGGAAGCAGTTTGGTAATAAAATCAAAGCATGTGATCAACAGCTCGTACGTTATATTGGTGTGGACCCAGAGAGCAAGCACAGACGAAGAGCAGACACTGACCTCACACTTCTGATAGGTATGTCATACAGTCCTCAGTTGTGCTTTGTTTCCTCCTTTTGTAGAGTAGGCTCCTCTCTCAAGGCAAGTGTCTCACCCAATTTCCTCGGGTTACTGTCTGGTTAGTTGCATTTTCAGATACACTTAGTCGCTATAGTTGTTCATATTAATGATCAGAGGAGTTCTGCCTGTGGGGTTCAGATACCAAACTATTTGTAAGTTCCAGCAGCCCTGAACTCAGTTAAAACTCAAAGCCAAGAAAAGGCCAATATTTTACTGCTGCCGATTTCAGACATCTGATAGGTACGGAAAAAAAAACTCCCAGGTGTACTTTGTGTTTTACTCCTTCGCCTTTTACAAAGATGATTTTCTGAAGTGTTTTAATGGAGTTTATACTGGTGCCATGGAGGTGTGTTGTTAATGCTAACACTGAGCAAAGGCAAGGTTACTTCAGTAACCTGAGACCTTTTAAAGGTATCAGAAGGCCTTTAAAGGTATCAAAGTAAACTTCCTGATGAAGGGCAAGGATTCCCTAGCCAAAGGCCCTGGGTATGGCCACTGTCAAGGCCACACCCCTGAAGGCCTGGCAGCCAGGGGCTCCTTGGTGGGCAAGCGAGGCCCCAGAACACCACTACCTGTTGGTTCCACACCTACTCTGGTGGGGTGCCAGGCAGCCAGGTTTGCCCAGAATCCTCTGAGTGACCCAAACCCTCCCTTCCTCTCCTCACAGGTCTTCCTCAGTAGGATCCACAGGAAGGGACTGACACCATGCTCCAAAAGCTTCCGCTTGATGGCACTCTTGTGCCAGAAATGCCAGTCATCCTCTGGAGCTGGGCCTCTCTCTCCCTTTGTGTAACAAAAAAGGCCCATGGTGAGATGTGTATAAGAGACAGGGATAGAAGAGGGAGCAGTTTAAACCACTGCCTTTAGAAAGCTATTCCAGAAGGTTGCTGGGGTAAACTCAGTCTGTTACTGAGACGACAGCGATGTGGCTTTTATGTTGGCCCCTGTTAACGTCTGGTTAAATTACACATCCATCAGAAAGTAAGCTCACTGCATTATCAAACAAGGAATTTTACCTTTTTCATAAGATCAGAGTAGTGGAGACTCCCTTTTTGCTTTCTGTTTTCGGCCTTTGAACCCCTGGGAACCCAAATGTCATCCACATTCCTTTTGCATTTGTGATTAATAAGTGTTCAGTTTTTTAATTTGTATTTTTATACAGTATCCCCCTCAAACAGTGTAAGTTGGGGATGGGGGTAGGAAGGATTTATTTTAAGAAGGGAAGTGTGGGTACATTGGAACCAANATTTATTTATTTTTTCAGCCATTTATCTAAGTATGGACTCCTCATAGATGTATATTCTATTTCAAAGTTTTCAAATTATTGCTGCCTTATTCGTTTGGAACTCTCATGTTGATGTCTCTACCCTTTCAATTATCCTCCTTTTGCTTTGGGCACTTCCTTAATTTTGGGCACTGTGAAATGTTCTAGAAACATGTTGTATGTTTTCACTTCTACAGTCAACCACATTTCTAAGCAACTCTTGTTCCTTCCATTAGAGAATATATTTAGAAACCCATATCTGTATATAATATGTGCTCACAGTTACTAAGGTATCACTACTTCCAGGCCTTCTTAATGAGCAGAGCTTGAAAATATATGTGTGTGTTATGTGTATGTATGTATTTAATATATATTTGTATATATATATATATAATTCCATAGTTAAACACACACATATTTCTCTCTATGTCTGTTTTTAGCTATACATATATCATATGTCTGTCTGTTAACTATGTATATGTTAACTAAAACAAAAGCTTATAATGATGTTTCCAGTTTCAATCCAATATTGTGCTCTTTGTTGTAGAATTTGCCATTTCCTTGTTTGTAGCTTCTTTTTCTGACAGAACTTGCTTCTAATTTTTCTACAATATATTTGCTTATTGATTCAACTCTGGTAATGGCATACAGTAGTTTCAGAAATGCTATCCCATACCTCTGTGTCATTGTTAATCAGTATACCCCAGTTATTAACTGGAGTTATTTTTCTTTTTACTTACATAATATTCCAAAGTCTCTTTAGCTTCAAAATATTTATCCAAATATTCTGCTGATGCTTGAACCTCTTTAGCATGTTGAAGCATTTCTCTTTCCATATTCAAGATGAGATTTATCTAATATTCTGTATTTTCATTGCATCCAATAGTATATTATGACGTAATGTGATACCTTGTGGAAGGTCATCATATTGAATAGTTTTGACCATTAAACATTTTTTAAATTGAAGCCAAAACTTCTCTCTCCAGCATCTACACATTGGATTACATATTTATAGATTCCATATATAACGTCACAGAATTTGGACTTATATAGTTGGCTCCTGCCAACTAGCTATTATTTGTCCATCTCTGGTGGTTCAGACAGTACAGAATCTGCTTGTAATGCAGGAGACCCAGGTTCGACCCCTGAGTTGGAAAGGTCCTCTGGAGAAGGAAATGGCTACCCACGCCAGTATCCTTGCCTGGAGATTTCCATGGACAGAGGGGCCTAGCGGGCTACAGTCTATGCAGTCACAAAGAGTTGTACATGACTGAACGACTAACACAGTTTTTATTAAATTCCTTATGTATATATACTGGGATCATTATACATGTTTATTGGTACATATCAGGAATCTAGCAGGAATAAAAACAGAATGCATGCTCTGTGACATTTCTTTTGTAGAATAATTCTAGATGGTTTATCTGTCTTATAAAAAAAGTTCTCTGGTATTACATGGATTTCCGCCCCCCCTCCCCCCTGCCCCAGCAAGAACAGACAATAATAAAGTGAAAGGCATGTACCTTGTGTGGATAACTGAAGGCTATGACCCATAATCTGTTCAGTGTTAAAAAAGAAAGAAAATCAATCTTTAAAGCAAAATTATTGTATGAATCAGAGGTGAAAGAACATTTATCATTATTAGTACCACCTTCTCCATTGTAGATTTTCTCAGCTGCATTAGAACTAGTTCATATTTATAGATTTTGCTTTCTGCATGATGGCATGGGGCCAAGACACAAGGCAAATGAGGAAGAAAACATGCACAAAGCCAGAAGTGCCTCTGATTCTGGGCTACCAGTGAAAGGGTGATATGTAGACTTAGGAAGGCTGCCAAAATCCTTAGGCCTTGATATTCACTGATCCCCTCCTTAGACCTTGGTATTTTACTGATCCCCAGTATGCAGTGGGTATGGCTTGAATTAGGATGAGTGTTGTCTTCCTTAGTGTTCATTCTTTCTTTTTTTTTATTTCTGATTAGATTCTCTCACCACCCTGTTGTTTAACTCATAGTGCATGCTTAAAAGGCATTTCTTGGATGAATGAATGATCGCCTGGCTGGCTGGTTTGTTGAGTATTAGCTGTTAAGGGCCAATGGAAACAGAACCACAACCTGCAACTCAACAGTGAATGACAGCTACACCCCTGATTTCCCAGTTGTTTTCAGGGTCAAACTTAGTAGTGAATGGGGCGGAGATTTCTGAAGAATCTTTTATCCACACTGTGGGCAAAGGCCTCATGAGCTCAAAGAGGATAATGAAGCTGAAACTCTTGATGAGTTTCCTCAGGATTCTGTCTTCAGTAATTGATCATTCTTTCAACCTATTGATTTTTACCTTAAAGAAAAATTACTTTCTTTCTCTTTTCTAGTTACTATGAATGAACAGCAGCATTAATCATTGTGAGCACTTCTTACTCCAATTTAATTTAGCTGCCATCCATAAAATATCCCAGTCTTAGGAATAAAGTAGGATTATTGTTTGAAATCATTTTCTTATTTTTTCCTGTCTCTTGATTTGATCAAAACCAACATAAACTAAATGATTTCAGAGTTTCATATGAGAAAGCTACATTCTTCTCATAGGGATATAAAGTTGCCACTTAACAATAAGTAATCCTTTGACAGCAAATGATACATCGGAATTAAAAGAGAAAAGGAAAACAAATATCTGCATATGCATATCTCTTTATTGGCAGCATCTATATGCCTTGAAGTTGAATGTAAACTATCTTAAAGTAGTCTATTTTAAGTTGATAATTTTAGTTACATATAAAAATTCTACACTTTTTCTTACCCTCCAACACATACTTTGTGTCAAAATGTCCATATTTTTTATATTGTGTATCAACATATTGTTGTAGTTGTATTTATTTTAAAAATTTTCTCTTTTCACATTTATACTAAAGTTCAAGTGATTTACCACCTCCATCATAGTACTTGGGTTTTCTTCATTTAACTTCTGACATTTACCAGTGCTGTTTTCCCAGATGGTACTGTCTCCAGGATCTCAGTGCAGTGGAGCTGAAGCTGAGGTACATGGCTATTGTCGAGTCTGTGTCCAGCCAGCTTGTTACCAGGGGCACAATCATGTATGGTTCTTGCCCCATCCCCAGGTGGATGAGACGGCTCTAGGACCACACTGGAGCAGAACAGGAAGCAGTTCATGGGGCCTTTTCCAGGTCTGCTGTTAAGTCCACAGACTGCAGCGCTGTTACCAGGTACACACACAGGTTTGGCTACCCCTAGGTCTCTGAGAGAGTCCCTGGATGGTCCCTGAGTGGGTCCCTAGATGGACAGACCTGCCTCTAGGACCATGGTAGAGTTGGGCTGATTCAGGTCACAGACAGGACTGCTTTTCCGGTTCATACTCAGGAATGAAATCAGCAGGCCTGTCATGGCAGGCTTGGACAATTGTGTCTCCTGTTAGTTTCCTGGGTGGTTAGATAACCTTGGTGGTTAGCTTTTCCAGTTCCATTTCTTGAAAAGACTGCCTTACTCCAAATAGCATAGAAAAAAATAAAGATATCTTGTTATTGAACCAGGTCCATTTACCCAACAAGTCTCAGATCCACCTCCCTAAAGGTGAGGGAGTAGGATCTTTATGGGGATAAGTGGGGTGGTCCTAGGCATGGGGGAAGGTGGTTCAGTTCAGTTCAGTTCAGTTCAGTCACTCAGTCATGTCCGACTCTTTGCGACCCCATGAATCGCAGCACGCCAGGCCTCCCTGTCCATCACCAAATCCCAGAGTTCACTCAGATCAGACTCACGTCCATCGAGTTGGTGATGCCATCCAGCCATCTCATCCTCNCCTGGGTGGTTAGATAACCTTGGTGGTTAGCTTTTCCAGTTCCATTTCTTGAAAAGACTGCCTTACTCCCATTTGAATGGTATTGGTACCCTTGTTGAAAATAACTTTATTTTTTAATGAATATTGAATATTTTTTTAGCAGATAAAAATTGTTGGTACTTATGTGAATTGATACAGCTACTATGGAAGACTGTATGGAGATTCTTTTAAAAACTAGGAATAAAACTACTATATGACCCAGCAATCCCATTACTAGGCATATGCCCTGAGAAAACCATAATTGAAAAAGACACATGTACCTCAGTGTTCATTTCAGCACTATTTACAATAGCTAGGACATGGAAACAACCTAGATGTCCATTGACAGATGAATGGTAAAAAAAGATGTGGTATATATATACAATAAAATATTACTCAGCCATACAAAGGAATACATTTGAGTCAGTTCTAATGAGGTAGATGAACTTAGAGCTTATTATACAGAGTGAAGCAAGTCAGAAAGAGAAAAACAAATATCATATATTAACACATATATATGGAATCTAAAAAAAAAGGGACTGATGAACCTATTTGCAGGGCAGCAATAGAGTGTAGACATAGAGAACAGACTTAGGGAAACAGTGCAGGAAGGAGAGGGTGGGATGAATGAAGAGAATAGCATACAAACATAAACACTACCATATGTAAAATACATAGCCAGTGAGAATTTGCTGTATGACTCAGAGAACTCAAACCTGGTGCTCTGTGACAACATAGAGGAGTGGGATGNCAGGAAGGAGAGGGTGGGATGAATGAAGAGAATAGCATACAAACATAAACACTACCATATGTAAAATACATAGCCAGTGAGAATTTGCTGTATGACTCAGAGAACTCAAACCTGGTGCTCTGTGACAACATAGAGGAGTGGGATGGGGTGGAAGGGAGGTTCAAGAGGGAGAGGGCATGTGTATACCTATGGCTGATTCATGTTTATGTATGGCAGAAACCAACACAATATTGTAAAGCAATCATCCTTCAATTAAAAATAAATTAAAAAGGAAAAAAGTTGGTTCTTATCAGACATCAAATATGAATGTTTAATCTACCATCCCATAGATATAATATATGTTATGCCTTTAGCTGACAAATTCATTTCAACAAATATTCAGTATTTTGAAGACAGTAAAATAAAACTGAAGTGAAGTGAAAGTCGCTGAGTCATGTCTGACTCTTTGCTACCCCGTACTCCAGGCCAGAATTCTCCAGGCCAGAATACTGGGGTGGGTAGCCTTTCCCTTCTGCAGGGGATCTTCCCAACTTGGGGACTTAACCCAGGTCTCCCACATTGCAGATGGATTCTTTACCAGCTGAGCCACAAGGGAAGCCCAAGAATACTG
>SJYV01020087.1:0-15938 GCA_006410875.1 Neotragus pygmaeus
TCCAGGGAGAGGACCCAGGATCGCGGCAGGTCAGGCTGTTGAGCAGACACTCCTGCATCCAGTTGGGAGGCTCCCTGCCAGGTCCCTCTGTGAAGAGCGGACCGAGGGCGCTGCCCAGGAAGCTGGAAGGCAGTCCAGGCTGTGCGGGAGTCAAAGCAGAGAAACCTCAGCCTCGGGACCCAAGAGTGTGGGGTCCAGGCTTATTCTGCCTCCACAGTGTGTGCACCGCCCCTCAAGCCTGGGAACCGCTCCCTGGTGGCTCGGTGGTGAAGGTCCATCAACAATGGAGGAGACGAAGTTTCCATACCTGGGTCAGGAAGATCCCCTGGAGAAGGAAATGGCAACCCACTCCAGCATCCTTGCCTGGAGAATCCCATGGACAGAGGAGCTGGGTGGGCGACGGTCCATAGGGTCGCAAAAGAGCTGGACACAACTTAGTGACTAAACAACAACAACAAATCTTGACAGTGAAAATTGTCAGATATTGCCAGACCACTGTCTTTCCCAGAAATCTAACTGGTAAACTCCGCAATATCATCAGGGAGCTGGAAGAGACTTAAGCCTCCCGTGACGGTGCCCAGGACCGTGGAGCTGACTGGCATGGAAGAACAGCAGCGGGGAGAGGAGGCGGTGGCGGGACAGGCCAGATCAGGAGACGGACCCAACAGAGACGAGATCAGAATAAAGCGGCCTATAAACCACAGCGCAATAAGCACGTTTAGGGCCGGAAAGAGATAAGAGGAGTAAGTTTTGTACAGAGTAAGAAATTGTGAAATAAAAATAGGCAGGTATCAAGCAAGAATAGGCAGATGAAAAAGAAAAGCCCATGGAAAATGTAGTCAGTGAAGTGAAATCAGCTTAAGCTCTCGACTGGGAAGAGTGGAAGAGAGTGTTTTTCAATAAAATTGGAAAGAGGAGTAGTGAACAGGAACACAGCACAGAATTCAGAACATACCACGGGCAGCTGAACAGACACAAAGACACAAGTGTCATTGAGAGGCTCCAACCCACTTCTAAAAGAGTTCCAGAGGACAGGAACACAGGAAATGACGGAGAAACAATATTTGAAAAGAAAATAAGTGAGTTTTCCAGATATAGTCCTGAGACTTAAGTATCATGTCAGGTGCTAGATAGTTGTGGAAGTTTTTAGATATGTCTGCAAATGCTTTGATAGGCCCTCCATCAAAAAGTGGACTCCAGGATCTCCCTTGTGGTACAATAGATACGAATCTGCCTCCCAGTGGAGGGGACATGGGTTTGATCCCTGGTCTCGGAAGATTCCACATGCAGGAGCTAAGCCCGCGGGCCACAACTTCTGAGCCCACAAACGAGAGCCCGCGCTCTGGAACGAAGAGCAGCTCCCACTTGCCACAGCCAGACAAAGCCCAAGTGCAGCAACAAAGACCCAGCGCAACCAAAAACAAACACATTTTAAAAAGGTGAACTCCAGCTCCCCTCTCCCTGCACACGCCTGGCCTGAGACTGCATCTAATCAACGGAAAGTTGTGACAGTGATGCCACGTAACTTCCAAGGGTAGGTTAGAAAAGGCAATACAATTCTGCCTCCCTCTCTCTCGGGGTGCTGGCCCTTACTAGTCAAACATGCTGCTCTGCGGAAGGCCAGGGCACACAGAGAGGATGCTTGTGGGTGTTCTGACCAACAATCCCTGCTGAGGTCCAGACAACGGTCAGCCTTACCCACCAGACAAAGGAAGCCTGACTTCAAGATGACTGGCTACGGCCACCCTCTGGCTGCAAGCACATCTGAGCCCAAGAGAGAACTGTCCACTGGAGGCCAGTCATCCTCAGACACTCGCAGATGATCATAAATGATTGTTCTTTCGGGAATTCATATTTGGGGTGGTTATGCAGCTGGTGCTAACTGGAAGAAGAGGATGAAAAAACTGCCTATTTAGAAACACTGTACTGCAAATGTAGGTAGAAGGGAAAGGGTAAAGAGAGAATCTTGAAGCTGCCTGGTGGGAGAGACACCTTAAGCTCTGAGGGCGGGGATGTTGGTCTGTTTCACTCACTATTGTATTCAACACGTGGAACAGTGTCTCATACAGTGTCAGCCTCAATACAATCTTGAATATTGCCAAATAAAACTGTCACCTGAAAACCCAAGATGTAGCTAGACTACTATTGCAGCCTGAGTAATGGCCCCCAAAGATGTCCACACCCACATCCTGGAAATCTGTGGATAAATTACCTTACATGCAGAAAGGAATTTGCAGGAATCATAGAGAAAGGCAAGGAAACTGAACCAAGAAGGAACACAGCCCTGATGTCTCACTGATTTTAGTGAGTGAGACACATTTCAGACATTTGACCTCCAGAACCAGGAGATAATAAATCCATGTCATTTTAGGTCACTGACTGTGGTAATCGGTCTCAGCAACAACAGGAAACTATACACCTATTGTCAAGGGTATGGGCAAAAAGAAAGACAGTCTCAAAGATTAAGAATTAAGCACCTATAGACCTTTGCTGAAAGAACTTCCCAAGGACACACAAGCTTTTCAGGAACAAGAAAACTAAATTGCAAAAAAGAATGGGATAAAGGGAAAAATGATAAGCACAAAAACTGTCAGGGATCCAAGGGCTTTCCCGGTGGTGCAGCGGTAAAGAACGCGCCTGCCAAAGCAGGATTCACAAGAGATGGGGGTTTGCTTCCTGGGTCAGGAAGATCCCCTGGAGGAGGAAATGGCAACCCACTCCAGTGTTCTTGCCTGGAGAACCACACGGACAGAGAAGCCTGGCAGGCTACAGCCCATGGGGTCACAAAGAATGGGCACGGCTGAGCCGCTGACACTTTCATGCACATGTACGTGCCATGAGGCGCCTGTGAGGACTCTGCAGCCTCACTCTTGAGAAATTCCCACACAGGACCAAAGAGGACACAGGCATGGCCTGTGCCCCGGGGCACTGTTTGTGGCAGTGGGAGGTCAGACGTTGGGCATGGAAAATGTGGTGGGGACACTGCAGAACCTCAGGAGGCCGTTAGACCTCACGCATACATGGCACCACTGGCAGACCAGACGTTAAAGTCAGAGTGCTCGAGGAAAACAAAGAAAGAAGTCTGCAGCACAACACAATGGATGTAAATGAAAACCACAACAAACCCTGTGTATAAGGACACACGTAAAATGAGGGAAAGAGAATGGGAGAGAAAAGCAATAAATAAAAGCGGGCCTTTTCACGATCAATGTGTCTGCTTTAACAGAGGGATGTAATTAGCTTATCTCTGGGCCCTGCAGGCCAGATGAAAACAAACAAATGAAAGGAAGTAAATATAAAGATAGGCGCTCAGGGGCATAAGAGATTGTAGCAGCCAGATGCTGATGAGGACGGAGAGTTGGGCTGGAGCTGTTGAGGCGTCACAGCAGTGGGTTTCCGGAAAGGGCTCAGGTCACCGAGAGGGAGGTGAGGGTGGCTGCCAGCTGCTGGGGCTCAGAGAGACGCCCAAGCCCTCTGATGGAGTCAGCTGAGAACGCAGGGCACAGATGAGTGACAGGCAGGGAGGAGAGGTGGCACTGGACTCCCAAGCAGGAGGAGAAGCATTGCTATTAGCCATAAAGGAACAAGTATGTGTCCTGCTGATGGTATGGAGCAGTGGTCACTGGGCAGCTGTAACTTCAGACAGTTAGGTTGTAATTCATAATTTTGCTGTGCAATGGAGCTGGTGGAGACAGATGATTTGTACACTGGGCAGGGCTGAGAACCGCTGAGCTGGAAAAGTTCTACTGAATGAGCTTGAGGTGGTGAGCATGGGCAGGCCTCAGAAAGCAGCCTCCTTCGATGCTGGGCTTGGGGCTGTGTTTGGCAGAGAACCACTGTCTCCCACTGGAGATTTTATAAGACTTTTCTTTCTCGGAGCCCTCAAGCAAATGAGAAAGCAGACTTTACTTATAGAAAATATACACTTATTCCTACAAATGTGATTTGTTTCAGGAAAATAGTATTTTATTGTTCATGGCAATTTGGGGTCAGCTGAAACAGAAGAGGAAGAGATTATAGAACATAAGGAGGAAAGCAAACTCAGCTGCATTTCTGTTCTCTGAAGGGTGATGGGTGTACCTTGTTCTTTTGTCTGAAAGCCCACGAAGGAACCTGGACCGGATTATCTAAGTGGCTGCATAGGGGAAAAAGGTCAGTGCTTTGGCTGTCTTCCTAGTTTCTGACCAGCTTTAAAACAAATGTTGTCAGCTACTTGCTTTACAGTCAAGAGCTTGCCTTTACCAGCTGGACTTCCTCACTGGAGTGGAGGCTGAAGGAGGGAGACAGGGATGGATAAGCCAACACTGGTACTCACAACGAAAAAAAATGCTTCACAATTTCCACAGCACAGGTGTGCACAGAGCCCGTTTAGAAACGATTTTCAAAGAAGACAAGAGAAAATCAGAGTTTTGTGGGTTCTCTGCCATGGATCTCTCTTAAAACTTCCTCTAACTATGGAAAAGAGGGGAGACAGGTTTTGCCAAAAATGTTCTGTCAGGCTCACATCAAGATAAATATGTGCACAGACAACTTCTTCTCTATGCAACAAACTTATTTTGTCTTCACTTGGTTTTGTTTTGGAATACCAGGGACACTGATGGGTCGTACCCTAAGGAGTCTGCCGCCCATGTTATGTAAGAGAGGATGCTTTACTTCCGGTCTGGGTAGAAGCAGGAGATGATACGGGGAAAAGCAGACAGAACATAGGAAAGGAGTCCAGACAATAGAAAAGTGAATGCTGCATCCCACGGCAAGGCTACCAGAGCCCAAGTTTTGGTGCTAAGAGTTAATGTCAGCATAGACCAGGATCATTAAACTTCCGCGGGCCTCTCAGGTCTAAGAAGGGTACAATAGTACCTCTCCTAGAATTATGGGGCAGGTTAAACGAGATGTGCATACATCATCACTCATCACTAGTAAATGCTCAAAACATATTCAGCATTATAATTCAGGCTCTACCACCCTGCTTTGCTTGAAAGGTATCTATTTTTAGTACAAGAGGGGTATGTTTAGTCTAAAAGCGGTCAAAGAATGTTAGTACTATCAATATCATTAACAGGCCCTTAAAAATAAACAAGCAAAATTGCCCTGAAAAAAAATGCATTGGTAGGTGGCACTTTATACAACTATCTTTCTTCAACAGATGAGCACGGGAAGTTCTCCCCTACCCCGGGCAATGCCTCCTTGCCTCTGCATTCCCAGGGATCCTGAGTCCTCCCAGATTCTAGAACACGCACAGCCCTCTCTGCACCCCGTCTTACACTCATGTGACCTTGATGAGAGGAAGACAGGGGTGGGAACCATTCCTGTCTCAGATGCAGGGCTCGTCACTACCACACTGTGGCCCTTGGAGAAGCGGGTAAGGCATGAATAGAAAGTGCCAGAAAGGCTGTGGGGGGTTCTCTCTCTTTTCACTCCACCTGTGGGGAGCGGGTAAAGATGTCTGGAGAGGCTTTCGGAACACACACAGTGGGTGACTGAGGATACTGCCTTCCGCTTACCGTCTGGGTTTCGCCAGGATCACAATGGGGAAGTGTGTGAGGGTCCTACAGCCCATTCATTGATTCATAGCTCATGGAAGGGCCCGAGCATTTATCCTTTGGAAGAGCTTCCCAGTGACGCTGTCACACATGTTCCGAGCCACTCCAGGATGGATGCGTGAAACTGCCTGATTCTCTGGCACCTGTATTCTCCTCCAAGTCTACCTGGTATCATACTCAAAGCAAATCAATCACCTGGAACATTTACTGCCCAACACACTGCTCCTTCCTATTTCTCAGCCCCTCTCCGGTAAGGTGGAGCATCTGTCTAGCTCTGGTTCATGGGCTGTGAAGCATTCAGATGAGGAGGAGTCTGTTCAAGTGATGTTTTAGGGAACAGGCTACCACCACCCTGGGTTCCTGAGGGAACACACGGAGCAGAGCTATGTGCCATCTTCAGACCTCCGCTGGATGTGCAGTGCAAGCAGGAAATACGCTTTTCATTTGGGAGGCTGGTTTGTTACCACTATCCTCTCCAGTCACACAGAAGAAGAGCCAGCTGGGATCCCCAAACTGAGGTGGAAGAAGACTGGACCAGATCACCCTCCTCTCAGTTCAGGGTTGCTGTTTTTTTTTTTTTTTTTTTTAAATAAGTATTTTATAAATTTGAACTTAGCAAATATTGGCATCTTCTTCCTCATATAAAGAAACTCCTAAGAGGAAACAGAAAAGGTAAGATATGAACAAATTTCCATCAAGGACAAAAGAGAATATCTGCTTCTGTGTGGATATCAAGTTATTAAGGCTGGGAGATGCCGATCACATTCCATGATTCATATTTTACCTTTTGTTTCTTCAATTTGAAAATTAATGAAAAGTAGAAAGAAAATATATGACTCTTTTCATGGCCTAGACTTGGCCTCTTAATATTTCAGCATATTAGCTCCTCTTCTATGTATCTATTTCTATATATTAAACAACACATAACTAAGAATACATCTGTGAGAAAAATAAACTACAGTACTGTAAAAGTGTTCAAGTACCCTTTGATCTAGGTAGGTCCTTACCCCCTGCCCCCATAACTATTATGAAACTGATCTGCATTCACTATAATCTAAATAAAATTCACAGTAAACATGAAGTACTATTTTGCAGTCCTGCACTTTCAATATCCAGACCAAAAAAGTATCACAGAGCAGGAGGCAAAGTGGGAAGAGGTCACGTGAGATCTAAGGCCAAATAAGGCAAAACGGAGAGGAATCTTTATTTAACCTCTGAAAAGTGTCAACAATTTCACCTCCAGAAATATCTCCGCTGTTACTGATTTTTCCTTAAATATTTCAAAGCGACACTGATGTAGCCTACTGCGCCGTGCTTAGTTGCTCAGTCGTGTTCGACTCTTTGCGACCCTATGGACTGTAGCCCGCAGGGTCCTCTGTTCATGGGGATTCTCCAGGCAAGAATATTGGGGTGAGTTGCCATGCCTTCTGCCAGGGGATTTTCCCAACCCAGGGATCGAACCCAGGTCTCCTGCAATGCAGGAGAATTCTTTACCGACTGAGCCACCAGGAAAGCCGCAGTGTAGCCTGCAGCGGGAGACGCAGTGAATGGCCATTCTGGAGGCAGACAAGGCTCTGGACAGCTCAGCCTGACGCGCTACATCTTATCTCCCAGCAGGGGTGGGCAGCCTAATAATAAGTATATATTATAAATGAATTAATTAGTAGAAAGGAGGATATAATAAAACACCTGGTCAACCTTTAAGGTCATTAATCTTTCTCAGCAGGCTTTTTCATTTAATTTAGACTCTTCTCTCTCTCTCTAGCATGAACACTGATTGTCGAGTTCCCTTGGAGACAACTTGGGTGAATACTGAAGGCAGATTTGACTGGGTGTTCAGAAGCAGTGCAGTAGTCAGAAACAGGCGCCAGTGGATCCGGAACCAGTGGCTCTAGGAGTAGGTCTCGGGCTCACACAGGAGAACGCTGGGTACAGCGCCGGGAATGAGGGCCACACCTGCGTGTGCACAGGGGCCCGAGCAGGGCTGTGCTGGACCCTCACATCCACAAGACTCCTTCTACACGAGAGTGACCACAGGGGCGCAGTGCAGCACCACCCCTGCAGACTCACAAAGGCAGCCCAGAGGCATCAGCCTGATACCCCTCCAGGAGAAGGAACTGGGAAATGAGTTCAAAGGCCAAGGATTCAATCAATCACATTTACATAATTCAGCTCCAATAAGAACCCTAGATTTTAAAGGTTGGCTGAACTTCCCTGGTTGGCAAACCTCTATCTGTGGCCACACATCACAATGCAAAGCATTTAGGACTCCAGGGGAAGAAGACAGCCGGGAGATTTGTTTTCAAACCTCTTTCAGACGTCACCTATGTGTCTCTTAGTTTGGCTGGTTCTGATTTATATTAATCTATTTTTGCTATAATAAAATATAACTGACTGCAGGACGTTCTGAAGAACGAATGTGTGTCACCTGTTTCAGATTCAAGGCTATGATTCAATGGGACACAGATTCATGAGCCTGTGGTCACATCCAGTTTGCTTTACTGAACTATCTGAGGAACACACTGACCATTTATGTTACATGGCAGTTGACCTAAACAATTAGGTAAAAAAAAATACATAACTGAGAAAGGCTGATCCTTTCTGTGAGTTCTCAGGGTGTCTTCTGTGTTCCTTCTCCCTTTCAGTTGACATGTCAACAACCTCATACATGAAGATAATACCACTCTAATGGCAGAAAGAAAAGAACCTCTTATGATTTGAAAGAGGAGAGTGAAAAAGCTGGGTTAAAACTCAACATTCAAAAACTAATATCACAGTATCCGATCCCATCACTTCATGGCAAATACAAGAGGGAAAAGTGGAAACAGTGACAGGCTTTATTTTCCTGGGCTCCAAAATCACAGCAGATGGTGACTGCAGCCATGAAATCCAAAGGTGTTTGCTCCTAGGAAGGAAAGCCATGACAAACCTACACAGCGTATTAAAAAGCAGACACACGACTTTGCCAACAAAGGTCCACATAGTCAAAGCGATGGTTTTTCCAGTAGTCATGTATGGATGTGAGAGTTGGACTATAAAGAAAGCTGAGCGCTAAAGAACTGAGGCTTTCGAATTGTGGTGCTGGAGAAGACTCTTGAGAGTCCCTGGTCTGCAAGGAGATCAAGCCAGTCATCCCTATAGGAAATCAACCCTGAATACTCATTGGAAGGACTGATGCTGAAGCTCAATACTTTGACCACCTGATGTGAAGAGCTGACACATTGGAAAAGACCCTGATGCTGGGAAAGACTGAAGGCAGGGGGAGAAAAGGGAGATGAAGATGAGATGGTTGGACGGTATCACTGACTCAATGGACATGAGTTTGAGCAAACTCTGGGAGATAGTGAAGGACAAGGAAGCCTGGCATGCTGCAGTCCGTGGGGTTGCAGAGTTGGACACAACTTAGTGACTCAACAACAACAACTATTGTAAAGACCTGTTTACTTGCCTGTCTGCCAAACATCCCCAAGGCAGGGTCTATATCCCGTTCATCAGTATATTCTCTCTGCCCACCACAGAGGAGATGACCAGTCATGTTTACAAAATGAATAAATGAATGAAAAGCCAAGTGCTTCCCTTTCTAGAGTAATTAATTTTACTTTGCCTAAATTAAATTCATTTTTTATGCATGAGGAAATGAGTGGTTCTATTACAGAGCATGCAGAAATAAATGATTATCTCATTTAATAATGAGCTGGGACCAATAATAAAAATTGTCTGCCTGTTGTTCCTTAGTTACTGTTCTGCCAAGTAGCCCAATCTGCTCACTGACATTAAAGGTCTAATTTAATTAAATCATGTACAAGGCTCAGAAAATCTACTGAGAGCACTCTGTTTAATTATAGGCAAGGGGATAAGCACCAATCCTATTGATCTGACCAGTTCAAATTCTATACAGTGAATGAGGGCAATGAAAAAAACAAAAACAAAAAACTGATTTACAGGCAACTTTGATGAACCGTGGATTCTGAGTGGCCAGAAGGACAACAAAGGCAAACTAGCCGTGTTATCACGTGGAACCACAAGGATGGACTTGACCAACCTCAGTCACTCCTCAGGGCTGTGCATCATGAGGAGAAGACGACCAGCCACAAAAGACAGAGTTCTCCTCAGGGAAATGAAATACACTGGGTCATGGTAGGCAGAAGTCATCCAGCACGTAAAATCTAGCAAACTGGCATTCAGTGGCCTTCAGCAGATTCTGACACCCACAGGTGTCTCGGAATAAAGAGAAATAGATCTAATTCATGGGTACATATACAAACTGCGAACTTCCAGTTGAAGAAGACATGCAAGTTCCCTAATATATTTTTATTTGGAGGTAATTAAATATAAACATATACATTGATATAAAACTGTATTAACTACAGAACTTACAAGATAATAAATGTGATCAGAATAAAAGTTTTGAGTACAATGTATGTGTATCTGTGTGTCCGTGCAGTTATTCAATGTCCATCTACAAATTCAGATCTATACGGATTCTTAGGGAAAAAACGTGGTATGGTGTTAATCTTTCCAGACTACTAAACAGGTAACTCTGGACTTCACCCCAAACAATTACTGATAGTTTCTGAGCAGCTGCTATGTGCCATGCATTAGTCAGGGGCTTAGATAATTCATGAGGATTACATAGTGTTCCCGCACTGGGTAATATTATTATCCCCATTTCACAGCAGAATAAACTGAGGCACAGAGAGTGTAGGTAACTTCCCAGAGACTCACAGTGGCTTTGAGGGGGTCACGCTGGGGCCCCAAGCAGTCACTGAGCCCTGGCACAGAGTGTGACACCATTAGACTCTGCTGTCCTTGAGACTGACCTCCAGAGCTGGAGAGAATACTCAATGAAGGGAAACTGGTCCTTTCTCCTTTGCTAGTCCCAATCAAGCGCTGTCTTGTGCTTTAGTATCTCAAGTTCGAGGAGGAAACTTATTCTAAACCACAGTATGTAATTAGGCCTAAGACCAACATTTCCTTCAAAAGTAAGCACCAACAGAATGTGCGTGCTAAAAGCAAGCACACCTAATTAGGGCATTAGTCATAATGATCAGGGAGTGTAACCCAGGAAATTACATGTGCTGTGGGCCTTAGCACTAAGTAAATGTCCTCGGCTTGCCCAGATAAAGCCTTTGCTGACTGCAATGATTTACACCTGCTGTTGCCAGGACTGGCATCTGATACAGCTGGGTTCTGAAAATAAGCTTATGCACGTGAGTTTAGACAAAATAACATTCAGATATGAGCGTTAGGAAATGCTGGCAATAGCCACAAATGACGAAAAGAGTTGATAACATTCAAAAAAGGGCTTTCTTTCATATTCATACACAATGGCAAGTATGAAAACTGTGTGGGGATTAAAAACAGAATGGTGTACACACACTGATTTTCGTGAAGCAAGTTAAAGGGCGATGGTAAGACCAAGATGTATTTTTTTCCTCCTCTGTGCACAAAATCACCAGTCAGAGCACAACAGAAAGCAAGCTTCTCATTCTGCCACAATGGAGAAAGAGTAAATAAAGCAGGCCCAGTAATTCAAAGTGAAGTTCAAAGGGAACTGTTTCTGACCGAGGAATTCATTGCTTCACCTCCAGTCCAATGACAGATCAAATTAACAGCCAAACAAAGAAATACTTGTGGGTTCCTAAGATAAAACTCTTTTCTTTGGAAAAGTGAGTGCTTAACGACTCTGCCAAACATTTTTATCCTGAAACATCAACTCCTTTGGTAATGGTTGTATTTCCAACCAACCACCAAACAAAGTGGTTCTCAAACCTGTTTGGGTCATAGGGCCATTTAGCAGGCAGAAGTGACTACCAGGAATTACACACACACACACTCAGAACATACACACACAGAAATATATATAGGATTATTAACTTTAATGGGCTTCCCTGATAGCTCAGTTGGTAAAGAATCTGCCTGCAATGCAGAAGACCCCAGATTCCTGGGTTAGGAAGATGCCCTGGAGAAGGGAAAGGCTACCCACTCCAGTATTCTGCCCTGTAGAATTCCATGGACTATAGTCCATGCGGTCGCAAAGAGTCAGACACGACTGAGTGACTTTTTCACATTCACTTTAATGAGTCTAAAGGACATTTCATTTTAGGCTCAGTATGGATATATGAGAGCAGGTACTATAAATCTAAAGAAGCATGATCACAAGAAACTGCAAAGTGGAAATTCTTTATATTTTTGCAAATTATAAGTTATTTGCCTACCTTAAAGTTAGAACCTTTTATCTGAGCTTGGGGTAGATGTGAGTACCCAGAGAACGGCTGAGAATCACTGTGCCAGGATAAATTTTAGCATCCATGAAGATTTGCTGATTGCAGAGAAGAGTGTTTTTTTTAAAAAAAATCCTACCTGCCCGCCTCAGCACTTTCAGACGACTCTCAAGAATGACTTCATACCCGGAAAGGTATGGTGATTCACAAGAGGAGAAATGCCACCGAACCCTCAGGGCGCCCATGGCTTGAGTAGCCGCCTGCGGGCTGGCCTCCCGGGCGGGGACCGGCGCTCACCCTCCTCCGCAGCCGGTCGCGCTCCTCCCGGATGGCGTTCATGGTGGCCTTGGTCCTGTGCAGCTCCTCCTCCTTGCTGCACAGCATGGCCGTCAGGCTCTCGTTCTCCTCCCTCAGCCCCGCCAGCTCCTTCTCCCACCGGGACCGCTCCTCTGCCAGGCTGGGGTACAGGTCCCGGCCGAGGACCCCCTCGATCTCCTCCACTGTCTGGAAAACAGAGCCACGGAGACAAGGCAAGTGAGTTCCCTGGGAAAAAGGGGAAGGGGAGAACACAGGCTAGTCGTGGGCGAGTGTCCACAGAGGGGTGGCTTCCACGGTCACTTCCCTGCAGAAAGTAATCGAGATGGGCGGTCCCCCCAGTCACCCTCTCCCCATTTTCAGAAGAGGCTCTGTCACGGCCTGGGTTATGATCTGTGCTCCCCGGCAGTCTCCCCTCATGAGAAAAACACGGTCTCTTTCTGGTATTTAAGTCTGTCTGTAGTGGGAACAGCCACACAGACATTTATCTCCTTCACCCACGTTCCAGAGTTGGTGAATACACATAACCAGATGGCAAGCCAGTTAGTGATCCTGATAAAGCAAAGGCGAAGTTGCAGACTGCATACAAGGTCTCACTTGAAATTTCCTAAATCACAGGTTTCCCATGTTCCAGCTTAGCGATACGATGGGTCACATCACCACTTACAGGTTTTAGGGTCATATCAGAACCAGAAGGTGTGAATGAGGTTCAGTCCCAAGATACGAAAGATGAAAATAAACCTCAGTAACAGAGAAAAGAGGGAGCTCATTGTGGAGGTTTCTAAGACAGCAGGGATTTAATTAACACGACAGCTATGAGCTTAAAAAGAATAGGATCTTAATAGTACTTGGAGAGCTTTTTTTTTTAAACTCACTGAAAACATCAGTATTTAGTGAAGAAGAAACATATATAAATTTGAAGAAAAGGAAGAACTCCTGCTCGCTTTCAGAAACTATTCATTCGTGATTACTGTCCTTTGGAAAAGGAAGCACACCCCAAATGATTTGGAAAGAACAGGTGGAATTACCATGTTGGAGTAGAAGGCAATGAAGAGATGTGACGTGAAACAGGTCTCAGAAATGAGTGGCCTAAGGGTGCAGGGCATTCCAGGTGGCTCTAGCGGTAAAGAACCCGCCTGCCAATACAAGAGATGTAAGAGACTGGGGTTCAACCTCTCGGTTGGGATGTTTCTTGGAAAACTGAACGGCTACCCATTCCAGTATTCTTAACTGGAGAATCCTATGGACAGAGGAGACTGGCGGGCTACAGTCCATGGGGTTGCAAAGAGTCAGATATGATTGAAGCGACTTAGCTGGCACAGGGTGCTTGCTCTTGGATGCCCACATGGTGCCCTGATGAGGACAGTTACCCAAATCTTGCTGCCACTTTCCACATGCAGTGCTTTGTCCTTCCTCTCAAATCAGAGACTTCTGCCCTATTCAGTCCTGCTCCAGGGCCTGCTCTGTCCCTTGCTGGTTGGCAGAAACCTGTGGCTTCCTCTTCCCCTTGGTGCTAAGGCTTAGGCTAGTACCCATGCTGACATTACAATCATATACAGGGCCTGGAGATTCCAGAGAGAAAACACTAGTGGTTGCTTCCCCTAAACCACATCAGCTATATATTTATAATTGTGATGAATAAAGATGGGAAACCAGATGTATTATTAACATGAATCATGGTTTACCTCGAGATACCACAGCTCTTCTGTGAAATCCAGGATTCCTGACAATAGAAAGTTGGGCCCTTAGTCCTCATTTTTCAGAGAACATCATATTTCCCCTTGACACAGACTCCTTTCAGACTTTTCAGTGTGAACTGATATGCCTAGGTCACTAAGCTCTGGGGAAGTAATATAAAGATATCGGAGGCCCTGTATCAAGAGGACTTGATGTTCCCATGGTTCAAGGTGAGTTTGTGCAGATACAGCAAATTCTTCTCACTTGGTGCTCCCTAAGCAGTAAGATGAGTCAGCGAGTCAAAGTCACTCACTCGTGTCCGACTCTTTGTGACCCCATGGACTATAGTCTGTCAGGCTCCTCTTTCTGTGGAATTCTCCAGCACGAATACTGGAGTGGGTTGCCATTACCTTCTCCAGAGCCTCTTCCCTACCCAGGGATCAAACCTGGGTCTCCCTCCTTGTATCATTGCAGGCAGATTTTTTACCATCTGAGCCACCAGGGAAGCCCGAGGTGAGTGCACAGCAAAGGCGGGACTGAGGCCCAATATAGCATGCTCAGGATAGATGACTCATTCAGGCCTTTTGTTAGCACCGTGAATTGATAACTCTAGAAATATTATTCTAGAAGCCTGAAAGCTTTAATAAAATTTCCAAGTTAATCTCACAACCTCAGAATGCTGTATGATGAACCACACTAAACGACATGGTTCAATACTATTAGTCTCATAGCTTCCAAGGAAGTAGTCATTTTTGCAAAGACAGTGATCTTGACTATTGATCAAATTACTTTCTCGGACATGATTCAACCCAGCAAAAATGTACAGGGCTCCAGCTTCTCCCTGGTGGCCCAACTTTAGAATGGCCTTTTTAGAAATACCCACCCCCTAATAGATATTCGAGAAAAACAGCACTTTAGATGAAAGGAATCTGAGAGTCACGGCGGTGGGGGGGGGGTCCTACCTTGATGGCCAAGTCACAGCGCTCGCTGGCCGTGGTCAGCTGCTCGATGTGTCTGTCCACCTCCGCCACCGAGAGGCTGCAGCCACTCTTCTTCCTGCAGCAGACCACGTTCTCCAGCCCCGTCAGCACCCTCTGCAGCTCCGAGTTCAGGTCACTGCAGTTATCTGCAAGCGGATGTGCACATGAGTTAAGCAGGAAGGTGGGCATGAGCACTCTCTGTTTTGATTAGAGAAGAACCTGTTTAGGCACAATGGACGGCAGTGGAGCTGGATGCCAAAGTATGCAGCCTAACTGCCCAGGCTCCTCACCTTTTGAGGCCTGAGGCCAATACAAAGGCTTTAAGGAGTTTCAGACCATGGCCATTTTCTAGATAGCCATGCCATGCTGCATTCTCTCTTTTCACCCAAAGGCAGCTACTTCTCAAATTTCTCTAGAAAGAACAAAGGAATGTCCCAGGAGGGGCTGTGGGACTTCTGGTCAACCTTCTTGCTCAGTCATTCAGATAAGGACTGATTTCACAAAGAGTTTTAGCTAAAAAGATCTGATAACTACTAAATGAACAAAACAAACCCCAGAGTCAGCAGAGACACGAGGTGTTTTGTTGTTGTTGTTTAAAAACAGAAACTGTATAAGAAACAGTTTGTGCCCTCAGTCAGCTTATAATCAGGAGATTTTCTTCTGACTGGTATAACCAATCAACAGGCTTTACCATTGCAATTTATACCACCTTCTTCCATCAGAGGAAAAAGAAAATGTTTTAACAAACTCCATATTGTTCTCCATGTGAATGCCTTGTAAGCAATTCTAATAATTTGATTCGGACTTTAAAATCTGGGTTATTTTTAATTGTGAGACACCCAAGGCCTGTTTAGGAAGAGAAAATTAATTAAAATCTTAATGTGAACTAGATGTATTTAAAAAAATAATTTTGTTGGCGAAAAAATCCCCTTAAAGTCAAATGTAATACAAACAATTAGTTCAGTTCAGTTCAGTTGCTCAGTTGTGTCTGACTCCTTGCGACGCCATGAATCGCAGCACATCAGGCCTCCCTGTCCATCACCAACGCCCGGAGTTCACTCAAACTCACATCCATTGAGTCCATGATGCCATCCAGCCATCTCATCCTCTGTCGTCCCCTTCTCCACCTGCCTCCAATCCCTCCCAGCATCAGAGTCTTTTCCAATGAGTCAACTCTTCGCATGAGGTGGCCAAAGTACTGG
>SJYV01020088.1:0-16432 GCA_006410875.1 Neotragus pygmaeus
TTTTTGTTTTCATAACTGGGGACATTGTGTCATGGAGTACTATGGGCATCTAGTGTGTGTAGGTCAGGGATGCTGCCAAACACCCTTCAGTGCCCAGGATGGCATTCTGTGACAAAGCCTTGAGTGTTAACAACGCCAAAGGTGAGGAACTCTGCTCCTGCCTGCCTTGTATCTGATCCCTAGTGTGAGGGTCTGACTTCTAAAGCCCCTCTTCTTTTTAGATCCCACTTGTAGCCACCTGCTCCCTATCACCCTCGCCACATGCCATGGACCATGTGGACATCCTCTCACCATCCACAGTGGGTTCCCTCTGGGCCCACCTGCCCCCAGTTTCAAGCTTGCCACCTGGGCTTGATGGCTCCTAGGTCTTGGCCAAGACCAGCTGCAGTCACCAGAATCTTTTTGTTCAGTCACTCGGTTGTGTCCAATTCTTTGAGACCCTGTGAACTGCAGCACACCAGGCTTCACTGTCCTTCACTATTTGCCAGAGCGTGCTCAAGCTCATGTCCATGGAGTCAGTGATGCCCTCCAACCATCTCCATTTGCCCAGACACAGAACAGACAACCCCTGCCCCCAACCAGGATGGAGGCCTTCTCCCTCCAGGACATGGTGTCCAGCTCAGACGGAACACCACCCACCCCTCTTGCTGCAGCCACCCACTTCCCAGGCATCCAGAAGACCAGTTCCCTGGAGCTCTGGTGCAGGGGCGAATCTGGCAGTAGAATGAAAAGGCTTGCTGACCCATGCCTAAAAATAAAAATATTATCCAATTGTCATGTCTTACAGACCTAGTGCCTGACGTAGAAGGCAAACCCATGGCAACCAGATAAACACGCTGGAAAACTTTTGTCTTGGGTGGATTAGCATGCATCTCAGCTGGGCCTTCTGGAGCTGGAGCTGGGATGGGTATCTCCACAGCTCTCTGGTTTCTGGGTTTGGGCGGGATTGCTATGTGTGCGTGGGAAGGAGAGGGCATTGGGTCCCCTCAGCTGATCCTATTTGTTGGCGATTCCACTGCTTGGAAGAGGATTTCCATTAGAGCAGGGAGGACCTGGATCGCAAACATGGACATTATATTTGCATTTCCAATTAAAGAGACCCTCTTCCTTTTTATGGGCTTCAAAGGTGGAGCTAGTGGTAAAGAACCCACCTGCCAAAGCAGGAGACATAAAGAGAGGTGGGTTCAATCCCTGGGTCAGAAAGATCCCCTGGAGAAGGGCACAGCAACCCCTTCCTGTATTCTTGTCTGGAGAATCCTTTGGACAGAGGAGCCTGGAGGGCTACAGTCCATAGAATCACAAAGAGTCAGACATGACTGAAGTGACTTACCCGTGCACACACACTTCCCTTTTATACTCGTGGGATTATTTGGGCGCTGGACTAGTCAGACAGAACTCCCTCTTTGTTCCTCCAAACACTTCCCTGCCTTTAAGTCTTCTGTTCATTGCCTTGTCCAACACATTCTTCCCTGCCATCTCTATAAAACTGACCCAAAGTCCCCACCCAGTTAAAATGTCACTTCTTCCAGGAAGGATTTCAAGATTTCCGCCCCCCCGTGCCAGCTCCACCCCAAACATTTGCAAGCAGCCAATCCTTGATCCTCCCAGGCTTCTCAGGGTACTTGTCAGTCTTTATCCTGTGTTCCTTATCTCAGCAGGATGGAGCCAGGCCAACCAACTCAAATCCCAACTCTGCTCCTAAGTGGTGGTGTGACCCCGAACACTGAGCCTCTCCATATCTTAACTTTGTTCTCTGTAACATGACCTACCTGGCAGGGCTGCTGTGATTTTAAAACCGCAAAAGGTAAGGAATCGCCTGCGCACAGCAGCACCCCGAAAGCGCCAGTGGTCAGGGGCAGCACTTTCAGGCAGAAAGAATATGTATTCCGCAGTCAGATTTGGGTTTGGGGCTGGCTTCACTGCTCAGTGGCTTTTAGCGATTAAATTGTCCACCTCTAAAATTATCTTGAGGTCCTAGCCCCCAGTACCTCTGAATGTGACCTTTTTGGGGAAATACAGTCATTGTAAATGCAATTAACTAAGATGTGATCACGAAAAGGGTCGGACAGGTTTTGTTTTGTTTTGTTTTTTACTGCACAAGGCTGCATGTGGAATCTTGTTTCTTGACCACGAATCGAACCTGGGCCCCCTGCGTTGGGAGTGCAGAATCTTAACCACTGGACTGCCAGGGAATTCCCAAAGGAGAGTTCTTAATCCATATGCCCGATGTCTATAAGAAGACGATGTGAGGACACACAAGAAGCTGGCCATGTGATGGTGGAAGCAGAAGTTGGAGTCAGGCGTTTACATGCCAAGGGATGCCAAGGGTACCTGGAAACTCCCCAATGCTTGGAGGGAAGCAGGGAACGGATTCCCCCTCACAGCCCTGCCAACACCCCAATTATTTAGACCTCTGGGCTCCTCAACTCTATGAGAATGTATTTCTGTTGTTTTAATCCACCACTGTGCGTGGTCTTTTGTGACAGCAGCTCCCGGATACTAAGATGATATTCACCTCTCAGCTTTGTTCCCTCCGCTGTAACCCAGGGCTTAGATGTGAAAGCTCCGGGCATCTAGTAGATCCTGACTTAATACTCATGGAATCTGAACTCAACCACCTTCAGAAAAAGGGAAAACAGAGGTGAGGAGATATGTGTATTCCCAGCCCAGACTAAAGAGAGGTCCAGTGAGAAATCTAGTCAGCAGTGTCAGATGTTGCATTTCTGCATGTATTTACACCCGGGAGACTTCCAGTGGTCATGAATAGATGCGAGAAGTGGGCCATAATGAAGGCTGAGCTCCTGAAACCACCACAGCATTGTTAATTGGCTATACCCGAATATAAAATAAAAAGTTCAAAAGAAAAAAAAAAGGAAGCTGCGTGCCAAAGAATTGATATTTTCAGATTGTGGTTCTGGAGAAGACTCCCTTGGACTGCAGGGAGATCAAACCAGTCAATCCTAAAGGAAATCAACCCTGAATATTGGAAGGATTGTTAGTGAAGCTGTAGCTCTAATACTTTGGCCACCTGATGTGAAGACTCATTGGGAAAGACCCTGTACCTGGGAAAGATTGAAGGCAAAAAAGACTGAAGGGGGCAGAAGATAAGATGGTTAGATAGCATCACTGACTGAATGGACATGAGTTTGAGCAAACTCTGGGACATAGTGAAGGACAGGGAAACTGGTCTGATGCAGTCCATGGGGTCACAAAGAGTCCGACACAGCTTAGGGACTGAAAAACAGCAACAAACTTTTGTGGAGGCGAGCGATGTCCCAGCACACCCACCAGACAAGAAGATAGAAAAGGAACCTGCCAGATAAAGTACAGATAGACTGGAAAGATGAAGAAGGGGAATAAATACCACTGAAAACCCAAGAGTCCTGCCAACCTCCACCCCCAGACGAAATGGCAAAGAGGTCATCTCCTGTTTCTATTCACCCAGCATCTCTTCCCACGATCCTATTCCTAAAATAGGATTGTCCTTCCATGAGCAGCTCTGTCCTCCAGGCGCGTGAATCTAGCACAGCTGTCAATCACCCCCCTGTGGGCACGTGACCCAGGCCTGCGCAATCAGCGCCTCCCACCTCTGTGGCCATAGTCAGGTCATGCTACCAGAAAGGCAGGTGACCCAGTTTGCCCAGCCCCCAGCTGGGATTCTCCATAGGGAGGCTGGAGGGAGAAGGCCTCCTTAACCTCGAGCTGGCTAAGCCGGAATGACCCTTACCTGGAGCTTTCTGCAGTCACGATCCATTCCCTCCACTGGGCGGAGCAGTTCACCTGGAAAAGAAAAACTAGGCTCCACACAGGTGTGTGTGTGTGCGTGTGTGTGTGTGTGTGTGTGTGTGAATGCACGTGCATGCACGTCCCTAGGCCAGCCCCATTCACACTCTGTTACACAAGCCAGTACATCTACCTCCGTTACTTTTCTGTTTGTGGCTGCGCTGGGTCTTGGCTGCTCAGCGGGCTTTTCTCTAGATCTGGCAGGAGGGCTCCTCTCTGGCTGTCGCAATGGCGTCTCTAGTTGCGGAGCACAGACTTAGGGCTTCAGTAGTTGCAGTTCCCGGGCCCTAGAGTGCAGGCTCAATAGTTGTGGCGCATGGGCTCGGTTGTTCCGCGGCACGTGGAGTCTTTCTGGACCAGGGATTGAACCTGTGGCTCCTGCACTGGCAGGCAGACTCTTTACCACTGAGCCACCAGGGAAGACAGTCTTCATGGTGACTTTCGCCACTTTGAGCTGAGATTCTGCCACCCACCTTGAGAAAGTCCTGCTCCACCCAGGAGGGCTGGTGGACAGGCAGAGGATCCATCAGGGAGGTCTCCAGGTCCGCCCCCGGGGAGATCCAAGGAAGAAAGGTTGCATGCCCCAGGGGAACTGCAGGGCACGGGTTTGTCTGGGGGCGTTTGGGGTAAATCTGAGGAGAGGGGCTTTTCTGAACTGCCCCTGGTCATCCGGGAGGACTCCAGCCTATGCTCCGGAAGTCCCTCCCAGAACTGCTGCCTCCTGCTCCCATGCTGAGCTTTTGCCTCACTGCCAGCTTAGGGACCATGGAGTGGAAACGCTGGCTGATTGGCTATCTACAGCCAGATCCAGAGTACCGAGGGAGGCATTGGCCCCAGACTAGAGGAGGGACAAACCTCGACGGTGTATTAAAAAGCGAAGACATCACCTTGCCGACAAAGGTCCGTAAAGTCAAAGCTATACGTATGGATGTGAGAGTTGGATCATAAAGAAGGCTACGTGCTGAAGAACTGATGCTTTCAAACTGTACAGCTGGAGAAGACTCCTGAGAATCCCTTGGACAGCAAGGAGATCAAACTAGTCCATCCTAAAGGAAATCAACCCTGAACACTCATTGAAAGGACTGGTGCTGAAGCCCTACTACTTTGGCCACCTGATGTGAAGCACTGACTCGTTGGAAAAGACCCTGATGCTGGGAAAGAGTGAGGGCAGGAGGAGAAGGGGACAACAGAGGATGAGATGGTTGGATGGCATTACTGATACAACGGACATGAACTTGGGCAAACTGGGAGATAGTAAGAGGCAGGGAGGCCTGGCGTGCTACAGTCCATAGGGTCGCAAAGAATTGAATACGGCTTAGCAACTGAACAATAACAGGGGAGGGCAGCCTCTTCTTCCAAGAACAGGTGAGTGGGGGGAGCAACTGGCCGTTGCTAGGTTAAATACAGGCTGAGGGGGTGCAGAGGCCCTGGGGCTGGATGGAGGGGGAGCAATTGGCCACTGCTAGGTTAAATACACGGAGAAGGCAATGGCATCCCACTCCAGTACTCTTGCCTGGAAACTCCCATGGATGGAGGAGCCTGGTAGGCTGCAGTCCATGGGGTCGCTGAGTCAGACACAACTGAGCGACTTCACTTTCACTTTTCACTTTCATGCATTGGAGAAGGAAATGGCAGCCCATTCCAGTGTTCTTGCCTGGAGAATCCCAAGGATGACGGAGCCCAATGGGCTGCCATCTGTGAGGTCGCACAGAGTCGGACACGACTGAAGCGACTTAGCAGCAGGAGCAGCAGCAGGTTAAATACAGGCTGAGGAGTGCAGAGGCCCTGGGGCTGGATGGAGGGGGAGGAAATGGCAACTTAGCAGATGTGAGGAGGGGCAGAAAGGCCACAGCGTGGGCCCTGGGTGCACAGCCCCCTAGGCTGACACCCTCTCCTTGCCCGGCCTCTGCCCAACTGTCCCCTTGTCCCAGCAGACCCCCAACCTGCTGGGTTTTTCTTGTTTGCTCTTGCCACCCCTGGCCTTCAGGTTCATCTGTGGCTACTGTATCTTCCCTCTAGACTGTAAGCCCCAGGAGGATGCGGACTTGGTGCCGCTCAGAACCTCACCTAGCACCTGTCACGTGACAGGCCTCCAGTCATGGACTCAGACTGACCTGGTCTTGTCCTATCTTGATCGTGTTTGACCTCGAACAACCCCTTGGGGCCCCCATTCCTTCACCTGTTATCCCCCTGGGGTTGCTGTAAGGACAAACTGAAGCNGAGGGAGACTGAAGATGTTTTTTAATATGAAACTCTACTGATACTCTGAGGTAAGCTCTACTGAGATTCTGCATGTTTAAATGCAAGAGGACACGCAAGGCATCATGTGGGGTAAATTTCCTTGTTTCTCTCAGTATTAGTACTGGTAGTAGTCTTGCCAACAATACCTTATGCTTGCAAGTTCCCAGATGTGTCACTCAGGTTTTCTTTAGTCCTTCTTATCTGTGAGTGTAATTGAGGTCAGTGAGAACAGTGATGATTCCAACTGCCCTGGCTCATCCACACCATGGCTGGCAAGTGAGCACCAGCCCCCAGCAAAGTCCCCACCCCACGGCCTTCTAGAAGGCCCCAGCCGACCCTCCTGCACGTTCATATTCCAGCTCTGTTCCTGTCAGCTCTGCAGTCTCTCTGCTCTCCCACCAGGCACCCCAGTTTGCACTGCAGAAATATCTCCTCAAGTTCAAGTCTGCACGGGCACCACCGCCAGGTTCTGCAGTGCTCTGATGAACACAGAAATCCGCCCTCCCCCGCAGCCCACCTTGTGGTCTTCCCTGTTTGCCAGCGTGCAGCAGCCATGTAGACTGCGCTGGACCCAGAGGCTCCTGCTGGGGCTGCTCCATCTCTTTGCTTGCCCTCTGGGTACCATCTTCCTGTCTCCTGCTGCCGCTTTGGAAAGTAACTCTCCAGGGTGACTGTGGTAGGAGCTGCGGACTCTGCCTCAGGCCCAGGCCGGCTCCTGGCTCGGTCACTGCAGCTCTGCTCCAGGGGACAGAGCTGTTCCTCCCTGGCCAGATCAGTCTGCTGCCCGATAGAGATACCTGAAACTCACTCCAGGTCAAAGGCCACAGGAATGCATGGCCAAGTGGGACAGAAGAATGGCTTTCTCTCTTTGGATGAGAAAGGGACCCCTCCTAGAGCTGCCGGGACCCCNACCAGGGATTGAACCTGTGGCTCCTGCACTGGCAGGCAGACTCTTTACCACTGAGCCACCAGGGAAGACAGTCTTCATGGTGACTTTCGCCACTTTGAGCTGAGATTCTGCCACCCACCTTGAGAAAGTCCTGCTCCACCCAGGAGGGCTGGTGGACAGGCAGAGGATCCATCAGGGAGGTCTCCAGGTCCGCCCCCGGGGAGATCCAAGGAAGAAAGGTTGCATGCCCCAGGGGAACTGCAGGGCACGGGTTTGTCTGGGGGCGTTTGGGGTAAATCTGAGGAGAGGGGCTTTTCTGAACTGCCCCTGGTCATCCGGGAGGACTCCAGCCTATGCTCCGGAAGTCCCTCCCAGAACTGCTGCCTCCTGCTCCCATGCTGAGCTTTTGCCTCACTGCCAGCTTAGGGACCATGGAGTGGAAACGCTGGCTGATTGGCTATCTACAGCCAGATCCAGAGTACCGAGGGAGGCATTGGCCCCAGACTAGAGGAGGGACAAACCTCGACGGTGTATTAAAAAGCGAAGACATCACCTTGCCAACAAAGGTCCGTAAAGTCAAAGCTATACGTATGGATGTGAGAGTTGGATCATAAAGAAGGCTACGTGCTGAAGAACTGATGCTTTCAAACTGTACAGCTGGAGAAGACTCCTGAGAATCCCTTGGACAGCAAGGAGATCAAACTAGTCCATCCTAAAGGAAATCAACCCTGAACACTCATTGAAAGGACTGGTGCTGAAGCCCTACTACTTTGGCCACCTGATGTGAAGCACTGACTCGTTGGAAAAGACCCTGATGCTGGGAAAGAGTGAGGGCAGGAGGAGAAGGGGACAACAGAGGATGAGATGGTTGGATGGCATTACTGATACAACGGACATGAACTTGGGCAAACTGGGAGATAGTAAGAGGCAGGGAGGCCTGGCGTGCTACAGTCCATAGGGTCGCAAAGAATTGAATACGGCTTAGCAACTGAACAATAACAGGGGAGGGCAGCCTCTTCTTCCAAGAACAGGTGAGTGGGGGGAGCAACTGGCCGTTGCTAGGTTAAATACAGGCTGAGGGGGTGCAGAGGCCCTGGGGCTGGATGGAGGGGGAGGAAATGGCAACTTAGCAGATGTGAGGAGGGGCAGAAAGGCCACAGCGTGGGCCCTGGGTGCACAGCCCCCTAGGCTGACACCCTCTCCTTGCCCGGCCTCTGCCCAACTGTCCCCTTGTCCCAGCAGACCCCCAACCTGCTGGGTTTTTCTTGTTTGCTCTTGCCACCCCTGGCCTTCAGGTTCATCTGTGGCTACTGTATCTTCCCTCTAGACTGTAAGCCCCAGGAGGATGCGGACTTGGTGCCGCTCAGAACCTCACCTAGCACCTGTCACGTGACAGGCCTCCAGTCATGGACTCAGACTGACCTGGTCTTGTCCTATCTTGATCGTGTTTGACCTCGAACAACCCCTTGGGGCCCCCATTCCTTCACCTGTTATCCCCCTGGGGTTGCTGTAAGGACAAACTGAAGGCCTGTGCCAGGTCCAGAGAAAGAAAGTTATCATGTTAGTTTCCTCTTCCTGCCTTGGCCTGCTTTTAAAAGCTGGGACTGTCTTGGTTCAGGACAATGTACGCTGGTTCCCGGCCTTGGGAGGGAGCTGAATGATGTTGGCAAACTGAATTGACTAGGGACAGAAACCGCCCAGAGAACACAATTTGATAAATTAATCCTATTTTGGAGACTTCTGCTCACCTAATTGTAAGGAAACCAAGATACTGAACTTCGATGACGGTCTCGTCTTCCACAAGAGTTGTAAATCTTGCCAACAAGTTCTCAGATAATAAATAAATAAAATAAATAAAACTTTCCTTGTGAAGTTTTAGCATTCCTTGAACAATAAAGGTGACCTTTTGCCCTCACTTATCACATTTCTCGATAGAGTCAGGCCTCACTGATGGGCCGGTTTGGAGATCATAGAAACATCTGTTCAAAAGCAGAAGATAATATCCACTCAAAACAAGGGCTTCAAACGGGAGAGTTCCATGCAACATAAAATCCCGGTTTCACTGACACTGTTGATAAAACTTCCTTAGAAACTCATATCTGATTTGGACCCCAAAGGAGAAAATTAAAACCAGAACTGAGACACGTATACCATATTTTGTTTGGTTTGGTTTGATTTTTGCATGTGCAACTTAAGAAAGAAATGCAAGTATCCTCCTATTAGGATTCTACTTTCAATAAGGTTAAATTCATGAGTCATTATTCCCAGTAGCAAAAATGTGAGTTAAGGAAGTATTTTATGGAGGTGCATAAAGTTTCCATTTTATGAACAGGATAAGAGGAATGAATTCCCCTGAGCAGCCCCTATCTGTGTTGTCTGTCTCTGTGTCCCCAGCACCTAACACAAGACCTGTCCACAGCAGAAGCTCACGCAGTATTTGCTTAATAAATGAAGTAAGCCACAGTCATAAATATCATAATCAGTTTGGCCACCATTTTAGAGCCACAGTGCGCTTTGCTCCCTATATCAGTGGAAAGCCCTTAATAATTCAAGTCCAGTACATCCGGGCTTCAGAACAGACATTCGCCCAAAGGAACATACTTGGAGTTTACCATTTTCTTAGAGCCCAAGTCCAGTGCTGGCTCATCCAGTATCTAGGCTACACTTGACTTCCTATTGTAGGTTAGTTGTCTTCTCATTTCTCTTTCGAGGAACGTCACTCACACAGGGAAGCCTTCAGGTCTTTCTTTGTCAGTTACATGTAGATATTTCCCTTTCAGAAACAGTCTGTGAAATTCCTAGGAAAAGTTCAAAGTCAAGGGTCTATCCATTTCTAGCTGTGTATGAGAAAAAGTATAAAACTGGGATCCACACTGAGGAGAAACTTCTAAAAGGGGAGTCAAAGCAGAGTTATAGTGGAACAATCCGAGTGATGGAAAGAAAGAGACATGAACGCTGGGGGAGGAACAGTCAGATTCAGACAGCTGGGCACCACACTTTTACGCACTCCATGAAAACAACCGAAGAAAGAGCTCTGTAAAGTAAGAAGAGTTATCTGAACCAAAGGTCCTTGAAAAAGTTCATGGAAACCAAATTAACATTAAAATGAGCAGCCAAAAATTATCTGGGAAAATTCTATACCAAGTTGGTTTAAAAAGAAAGCAAATAAGGAGAACAATATACCTGCAGGCAGTGAAGCAGACAAGAAAGACACGCTCACAAAACAGGTCAAGACTGAAGCCTGCTATTATTTTTTTAAAGCTAAAAGTCTTTAATAATATGATACGAGACACAAAAATATGTAAATGATATTTCAAAAACTAAAAAATGAGATAGAACTCAAAAATTGGAAATGGAAGGAAAAACAATTTTAGAAATAAAAACAGAAATCAAAGAAACCTTAGCAAACAACGTAGCAGAACATGCCTTAAGATAAAAAGCAGATAATTTTTTTAAAACAAGAAAGAGACCAAAAAAGATTTGATAAGTAATGACAAATACTGAAAATAGGCAAAGAAAATATGATATAAGGGTAATGGGAAACCCTACCAAAGCAAACCAGAGCAAGAAATAATAAAAATAATAAAAAAACCATCATTCTAGTGCACTTTTCTGAAAGAAAAGACCGAAAGCTTCATACTGAAAGATCATACTGTATCCGAAGAACATTGACGAAGACAGTTTATCAAAACCACAGATTTAATGAAAAAGTCTTTTGGGAGCTGAGATACAAAGAGCATGTGACTTATAAGGTAAAGAAAATTGGATTACGGTCAAATGTTTAATATCAGCAATGTAAGCCAGAAAATGTAATAACTCAGTTAAGATACTCAAGAGGAGAAAATGTGAGTCAAAGACTTTAGAAGTAAACCGATTTTTAAATACAGAGGGTATAAAAATAACACAAACTGTCATCAACATACAGGAATCAGAAAATAGATTTTCCCCATGATTCCTTCCTAAGAAATCTACTAAAGAATGAGCTCAGATGACCGTAATAATAGAGAGACATCAACAGATGGACTGTGGTGAGCATCACACGCATACTTATCTGGAGATGTATTGGTCATATGTTTGCCATGTGTATGGTGGAGACACAGTAAAAACAATGGAAAGAGGAAAGGGAGGCAGATGTAGAAACATCTTCAACTGTTTTCAATATTCATAGTTGGTGGTGGTTGTATGAATATTATTATCATGACAGTTGAGTGTATGACCTAATGCGAGTAATTATGGGATCTTTTTATTCTCACATCCCCTGTGTCCCTGATTAGTAGAGTGTTCAGCGTGGAAGAAAGAACAGAGGGATGCAATAGAAAAGTGAAGTCACATTAAAACAAAGCAAACCCCTGTAGTCCTGAANAAGACAGTTTATCAAAACCACAGATTTAATGAAAAAGTCTTTTGGGAGCTGAGATACAAAGAGCATATGACTTATAAGGTAAAGAAAATTGGATTACGGTCAAATGTTTAATATCAGCAATGTAAGCCAGAAAATGTAATAACTCAGTTAAGATACTCAAGAGGAGAAAATGTGAGTCAAAGACTTTAGAAGTAAACCGATTTTTAAATACAGAGGGTATAAAAATAACACAAACTGTCATCAACATACAGGAATCAGAAAATAGATTTTCCCCATGATTCCTTCCTAAGAAATCTACTAAAGAATGAGCTCAGATGACCGTAATAATAGAGAGACATCAACAGATGGACTGTGGTGAGCATCACACGCATACTTATCTGGAGATGTATTGGTCATATGTTTGCCATGTGTATGGTGGAGACACAGTAAAAACAATGGAAAGAGGAAAGGGAGGCAGATGTAGAAACATCTTCAACTGTTTTCAATATTCATAGTTGGTGGTGGTTGTATGAATATTATTATCATGACAGTTGAGTGTATGACCTAATGCGAGTAATTATGGGATCTTTTTATTCTCACATCCCCTGTGTCCCTGATTAGTAGAGTGTTCAGCGTGGAAGAAAGAACAGAGGGATGCAATAGAAAAGTGAAGTCACATTAAAACAAAGCAAACCCCTGTAGTCCTGAAACATCATGGTGAACTGGTGAGGCATTTTTTGCATATTATAGCTATCCTAGCTCTATCTACTGAGAAGGTGGACGAGTAACACCCATCACCATAGTGAGTGAGGAAAGTCGCTCAGTTGTGTCCGACTCTGCAACTCCACGGACGGTAGCCCACCAGACTCCTCTGTCCATGCAATTCTTCAGGCAAGAATACTAGAGTGGGTTGTCGCTTCCTTCTCCAGGGGATTTTCCCAACCCAGGGATGGAACCTAGGTTTGCTGCATTGTAGGCAAATTCTTTACTGTCTGAGGCACCAGGGAAGCCTATTACCATATGCAAATGTTAACTCAGATGTATCACCCATAAGTGTAAGAGCTAAAACTATGAAACTCCTAAAACAAAAGAAGAAAATCTTTCTGACTTTAGGGCAGGAAGATTTTTTAGAATATAATAATAGAAGTGTTAACCATCAAAGAAAAAAATGGATCAATCAGATTTACTAAGTTAAAATCTTCTGCTTTTAAGAAGACACCCCCGGGGCAGAGGACATAAGGGAAATTTCTGTACCACACACTCAGTTTTGCTGTGAACCTAAAATTTCTCTAAAATATAAAATCCATTTAAAAATCTTTTTCAGCCAAAGAGAAGGCCAAAGTCTTGCATAATTTTGTGTAAAACTTTATTGTTACAATTTTCTATTAAAACAGTAGTGACATTTTGAGGGTTGACAGATGGTGTAGAACCAGTTGATGGGACTCATCAGTTAATGAGATGCTTGTGGTCCCTCTACTGAGGTGCCACGTCTTGCAATGTTTGTTTTCATTCAATGAATGTTTATTTGCATTCAACCAAGGTAGGTTTTTTATAATATTCTGACTCACAAAAAGGATATAAGGATATAGTGTCTTTCCTAAAGTTGTCACCCTGCTTTCTTAACTTATATGCAGAGTACATCATGCAAAATGCCAGGCTGGATGAATCACAAGCTGGAATCGAGGTTGCCAGGAGAAATATCAACAACCTCAGATATGCAGATGACACCACCGATTGGTAGAAAACAAAGAAGGACTAAAGAGCCTCTTGACGACGGTGAAAGGGGAGAGTGAAAAAGCTGGCTTAAAACTCAGCATTCAAAAAACTAAGATCATAGCATCCAGTCCCATCACTCCATGGCAAATAGATGGGGAAACAATGGAAACAGTGGCAGATTTTATTTTCTTGGGCTCCACAGTCACTGCAGCCATGACATTAAAAGATGCTTGCTCAAAAAAAAAAAAGAAAAAAAAAAGATGCTTGCTCCTTGGAAGAAAAGCTGTGACAAACCTAGACAGTGTATTAAAAAGCAGACAGACACATCACTTTGCTGACAAAGGTCTGTATAGTCAAAGTTATGGTTTTTTTCAGTAGTCATGTATGAACTGAACAACACCAAAGGTGTCTAGCTAACATACTCTCTCCTCCCACTCACATTGTCAGCTACTCCCTGATTTATTTCACTATTTGAAAGTTCAAAATATTTGTGCCTAAAATGAACAATTTCCACACTCATAGTTATTATTGCACATTTATACAATAATACATGCACTTTGATACTTCGATTGCTTGATATAATTTCAATATATAAAGTATGTATTTCAAGATGGGTGTTTAGCCTGAATAAATCTGAATGCCATGCCTTATTCATATTGCTGCTGTTATTAAAATGATTAGAAATGAGGCAATCACGTGATTGTTGGCCACACACAAGTTCAGGATGCCAGAAATGATACTGAAGTTGGCATCAGGTAATTGGCCTTCCAAAGGCCAAGCCAAAGCTGAAGACAAATATCGTATTTTGGCCACTACCAAAAGGCTGAAGTTGAACTTTGGTGTATCTTTAACATCTTCTTGTCTACATTGTTTAAGAAGTGAATATTTCTTTCGTGATTTTGAGCAAATGTTTCTATTAAAATCACACATTAAAAAAAAAAAACTTGTTATCTTCTAGTCCATGGGAAAAAACTATGGATAAGAGCATTGGATTGAAACTCTAAATAGTTTCCATCCTTTTTTTGAATAGAGAAAGGAAACATACACACACCCCAAAACCAAGTGAATTTTCACTTAAAAAAATTTTTATATATATTTTTACTGAAGGATAATTGCTTCACAGCCAAGAGAATTTTATGGTGTGTACATTATACCTCAATGAAACTGTTAAAGATTTAAAAACATACTCAATATTCTTTAATAATCTATATAGGTAAAGAATCTGAAAAAGAATGAATGTATGTATATGTATAACTGAGTCACTTTGCTGTATAGCGGAAACTTATACATTATAAATCAACTATACTCCAGTAAAATTTAATTTTAAAAATTCAAAACAAAAAGCAGAAAAAGAAAGGTAGAAGAAAATACAGCTTTTTTTCTCAATTGTAAAGACAAGAAGAAAGACTCCATATGTGCTGTGTGCTTGGTTGCTCAGTTGTGTCCGACTCTTTGTGACCCCATGGACTGTAGGCCACCAGGCTCCTCTGTCCAGGGGATTCTCCAGGCAAGAATACTAGAATGGGTTTCCATGCCCTCCTCCAGGGGATCTTCCCAACCCAGGGATAAAACCCAGGGATAAAACATTGCAGGCGGATTCTTTATCGGCTGAGCCACAAGGGAAGCCCAAAGACTCCATGAAGGAACTGAAAAGGGAAAGCACAGACAGAGAGATAATATTGGCAATCCATCTACTTGATAACGGACATGCACCCAAAAAACATAGAGAACGCTTTCAACGTAAAGAAACAACCTAATTTTAAAAACGGGCAAAAGTCTTGAACAGCCATTTTACAAAAGAAGATATGAATGTACGACAGAGATGAGACACCACTAGATGTCCACCAGAGCAGTTAAAACTTTTAAATCTGAAACTGCCAAGGGCTGGAGGTGGCAGGGAGCAATTGGTACACTCGTGAGTAGTTAGGAGTGTGCAATGGGGTGATCCTTTTGGAAAACAGTTTGGGAATCACCTGTAAAGTTAAACGTAAACCCACCACATGTCCCAGCAACTTTACTCCTAGGTATTTACCCAAGAGAAATAAGTATATAGGACTGCACAAAGTCTTCTACAATAGATGATGAACTTGGTGATGAAAAGGAAAGGACACTTGTGAAAGAAGAGGGCATTCTATATGCTTCCACAGACGTGAACCCACAGTACAGGCAAAACTACTCTAGAGAGATTGAAATCAGTTACAAGTTGCCTGACTGGGACAGGTGTGGATGTTTGACAGAGATAGTGCATAGGGGGACTTCTAGAATGATGGTAATATTCTCTATCCTAATGGGGGTGTACTCACTCAGGTACACAATCTGCCCAAATTCATCAAACTGTATACTGTATTACCTGTAAAGGATATATCAGTAAAGTTGATTCAAAATAACAAAAGAGAAGGAAGGATTGGGAGTTTGGGATTAGCAGATGCAAACTATTATACATACGATGGGTAACAACAAACCCCAACCGTATAGCACAGGGAACACTATTCAATATGTTGTGATAAACCGTAATGGAAAAGAATATATATATATGTGTGTGTGTATGTATGTATGTGTATAACTGAATCACTTTGTTATACAGCAGAAATTAACAGAACATTGTAAGTCAACTACACATCAATAACACAAATTTTTTAACGAAGTAAAAAGATAATCTTCTTTATAATAATAATGGAGTTTGGTGAAATGCTAGTTAACCATGCATCTTTGCTCTTTATGCTCAGAAATAATTGAGAAGCAGATTCAGGAGCCAGCCGAAGTTTTTTTAATTTTTTTTTTAAGAGCTTTCTTAGTGAATGGCCAGATTTAAAAAGGCAGCAAAGTCATGTGACCACAGCTGGGGTCCCTAATCCCCTGCCTAAGCTGGCAGAGCAGAGATGCTCAGAATCATGCCATCCAAACATTACACCCCGGCACTGGGCACAGAGAGGTGGGGGTCTTCACATGGATTCTCTGATGGCAAAGCTTGACACATGGACTTGGGTGAAGGCTGTTTACTGGAGAGATGATCCAGGGAAGTGGGAGTGAAAGGAGTGGTGGGGAGGGGATCAGGGCGGAGCCAAAGCAAGGGAGCCTGGTCCAGATCGCTGCTATAGGCGTGTGGGGCTCAGTCCCCGGGGACCCTCTGAGAGGCATCTGTACACAACACTTCACGGAACTCCGCCTGAAGGAAGCAAAGCTGGGACATTTAGCCACGATATCCGTCCCACACCTGTGACTCTGTGGCCACTGAATTGACACGCAGCTCTAGACTTTCAGAAGGTGGAGCAGTTTGGGCTGGGCTGACCGATACGTGCAGAGCAAGGGGCCGGGGTGCAAAGCTGCTCTCATCATCAGACTGGGAACCCCTCCGAGCGCAGAGACCCTGAGTTCCTCTCTTGGTGTCCCCTGAGATCTTGCTGGCCACAAGGCAGGTGCTCGGTTTCCACTGCATAGCAAGTGCTTAACAAATACCGGAA
>SJYV01020089.1:0-19786 GCA_006410875.1 Neotragus pygmaeus
TGTGTGTGTGTGTGTGTGTGTGTGTGTGTGTGTGTGTAAAGCCTCCAAAGACAGACCAGGAAAAAGACTACCTCTGTATAATATATGAGACTTCTTGCCATTTGGCAAAAAAATCAATAGATGTATTATCAATATAGTTATAACCTGCTTTTTCTTTCTCTGTTACGCTTTAGGACCCAAAGTGATCCAGACTTCTGCAGCTAATTTTTCACTAAATAATAGCAAAAAGGTAAGACTGGGTCTAAGTGGCAGCCGGTGGGCCCTGTAAATTTCTGAGTCACTAAGAAATGGTCCTGCTTAGAGGGTCATTAAGATCAACCTCCCCCTTGCCCTGCAGCTTGCTTCTCAGGCAACAGACGTTTCTTACTCCACCTTCAGCTGCTGGCCCCTGGGTCCTAATTTGCTAAAATTACCTTTTCTGCTGTAATTGTGACCTCAGCGCTGAGGATAGATGGTGGTATTACCTCTTAGGGAGCAGCAGTTCATTTCCAGTGGCTGGTTAGCTCATCCTGATTCCTCTCATGTGCAAATCTTTTTTTATTTTTTTTAATCTTTATTGAAATTTTCTTCATACTTTTTGTTAAAATATCCTTCAGTTCAGTCCAATCACTCAGTCGTATCCAACTCTGTGACCCCGTGGACTGCAGCACACCAGGCTTCCCTGTCCGTCACCAACTCCCATAGCCTGCTCAAACTCATGTCCATTGAGTCGGTGATGCCATCCAACCATCTCATCCTCTGTTGTCCCCTGCTCCTCCTGCCTTTATAGTCTTTCCCATCATCAGAATCTTTTCCAGTGAGTCAGCTCTATGCCGAGGAGCCANTCATGTCCATTGAGTCGGTGATGCCATCCAACCATCTCATCCTCTGTTGTCCCCTGCTCCTCCTGCCTTTATAGTCTTTCCCATCATCAGAATCTTTTCCAGTGAGTCAGCTCTATGCCGAGGAGCCAAAATATTGGAGCTTCAGCTGCAGCATCTGTCCTCCAATGAATATTCAGGGTTGATTTTCTTTAGGATTGACTGATCTCCTTGCAGTCCAAGGGACTCTCAAGAGTCTTCTTCAACCCCACAGTTCAAAAGCATCGATTCTTTGGTGCTTAGCCTTCTTTATGGTCCAGTTTTCACATCCATACATGACTGCTGGAAAAACCATATCTTTGACTATGGCGACCTTTGTGGGTGAAGTGATGTCTCTGCTTTTTAATACGCTGTCTAGCTTTTCTTCCAAGGAGCAAGCGTCTTTTAATTTCATGGATGTAGTCACCCTCTGCAGTGACTTGGGAGCCCGAGAAAGTAAACTCTCTCACTGCTTGGCAATGTGGGCCCCTCTAATTTTCTTCCCAGGACCATGAAAGCGGAAAATAACAGACGTCAGTGACACAACTGGCATATTGATACTAAAAAAAGGATTCTTGTGAATATGAAAATGTTCATTGGTGTCCTTCGTTATTTTATTATTTGCATCATCATAGGCACTTTAATTTTTTTTTTCCTCCAAGGAGGTCTTTTCTTGTTATTTAGGTGGTTATATTGTCCCAAAACTGTAGCGGGTAGAAACCACCTGCTGAGACGTTGTCGGTGAGAATCAGACGTAAACTGCAGGAGAAAGTTAGTCCGTTCTTTTTCTGGACGGCAGAATTTCACTTACATTTTCTAAAGGAAAACTACATGTTTCTATTTTCAAACCTAACATTTCAACCTTTTGTGTAAATTTGAATGTTGTTATGTTAAGATGAGGCATTTGGAGACTCAGCTGAAAGAGTCACTCGGATTATTTGACTTCTCTTTCTTTCTGCCTCAGCTAAAGCCAATTCAAATATTTTCCAAACCGCTGTCTACATATAATCAGCAGCTATGGCTGACGTGTGTTGTCGAGTTGGATCAATCAAAAGGTATGAAGCCTGACACTTTAGAATGATTTTTTTTTTAAAGGTTCAAAGAGCTTTAAAATCTTCTAGCAACTGCTCAAAGATGAATTATAATGATGGTGATTATTCTTTCTAATAAACCAGCAAGTGGGAAGCCACCTAAATGTCCTCCAGGGCAAGTGACGATGCTGCCCTCTGGAAGCCCCAGGAGGCCCTCAGGGCTACTGGTCATGCTCCAGGTGCCAGGCCTTGCCCAGGGGTGCTGGGCAGTCTGGCTCAAAGCCTGCATACTGTGGGTGCTCCAGCGACAGCTTCCTCCAGGGGCTTCCGAGGAGAGAACTAGGTCCCGGTGCCCTAGGGAGACTGGACAGTGTCCCGGGACACTGTGACACCATGCCCGCCACAGCTGGGGGGCAGAGACCAGAGCTGCTGCTCACCGTTCTGCAGCCACAGGGCAGACACCCCACGGTGAGGAATTAGCTGGCCTCAAAACACCTGCGGTGCAAAGGCCAAGAGATCCTGTCCAAAGCACCCACCGCTGGCGGTGGCCTCGCTCTGTCCACCCAGGGCAGCTCCCAAGAGCTGAGAGCATAGGGCACCTCGTTCTCTACATGCTGTGATTCAGAGAGATGCTTCAGTTGAAAGAATTGGAAAGATAACCCAATGACTGCAGTAAATTAAGTGGAAAAAAAATGCTTAGAATAAAAAAATCAACCCCTTTTTGTAACATTTTAAAAAGCATTGAAAAATCCGATAGCACTACACATTTGTGTGTCTAGAAAACCGTCTGGAAGCATGGACTGAAACATGAAATCTTAGTTTCTCAGGTGGTGGGATTATACATTTAATACTTTATGTATATCTTTGTGTTCCTAGATGTTTTTTTAACAATAAGCATATAATCAGAAAAATAAGAGATTATATAATCAGAAAAATAAGAGATTATGTTTATCTTCATATAAAGTTAGATTAAAATGTATATGGGAAAGTAAAAAATATAACTTTATCAGCCATGAAATAACTTAGCCTTGTGTGAGATGAAGGTTGGCGGTGGGTCAAAGGCAGACCCTCGAGGGAGTGCTTGACTCTGCTGGCAGGTGTCAGCTTTGCTGACTCCGCAGAGGGACCTCCCTGGGCTGACACACGTCCAGGAAGGCGGGCGTGTCTGCTGGTGTGACCGGCCCTCATGGACTCTGACACCGGGGTTCTTCTTCTGTAGAAACGTCTATTCAGACAACATTCACCATGACTGTTAAGGTTGATGGTGTAGCTCAGGACGGGACCACCAAGTTCATCCATAACAAAGTTCACAACCGGACGCGGACGCTCACGTGTGCAGAGGTGAGTCCATGCGACCGGTGCACGGCGGAGTCTTGCCGCATTCCTGTGGGTGGAGCTACTTTCTTGGGTAAAGCAGCTAAGTCACACCACTGATGGCATGGAAGACCCACCCAACCATGCACCAAGACCTTATAAATTCTTAGAAATGCACACACGCGTGTGCTCACACAGTACACGCGCACACAAGCACGCACCCTGGCGCCTGATTATGCTATATCACGCCTGTCTGGTGTGGCCACAGATGCCCGCTGATGGGCTGCCTGCCTCGCGTGAGCGTGGTCTGCCGCTGTCCGTGGTCTGTCTGGATTGCTCAGGCCTTGGGTTATTCCCAGCTGCGGGATGCACGTCCCGACCCACGTGGGGCGCTGGGAGCCAGGCCTCGTCTGGAAAGGCTGGCCTTTGTTGAGCATCCACCCCAGGTGCAGCGTGTGGCTCCGGGCTGGGAGAGCGGAGGGTCTACAGCGGGAAAGGAGCCCCCATTGTAGGGCACCGTGTTCCGTCGAAACCCAAAGAGTGGGAAGCAGGTCCTGCCGTAGTATGGAGGCTCTGTCGGAACCTAACAGGTCGAGGAGGGGCATGGACAACACAGGGAGCCCCGAAGAGATCGCGTCTGGTTATAGTATCAGGAAGGGCCCCATGGCGGTGCTTTCCACACGTGGTCTCTTTCCATTCCTGGGGCAGGAACTGTCTGAGAGCCCCCTTGTGTAGGAGGAGGAACTGAGGCTTAGAGAGGGCAGAACCCTGGCCCAGGATGACCCAGATGGCGAGTGAGCGACAGCGCCAGGCCTTTAGCCCGGGTGCTTTGTTCCGAAGCTTGTGCCCTTGACATCCACGCACACCTCCCGGTAGTAACGGGAGAGGCCGGGGAGCCTTTCCCAGCGTGAAGGCATTCAGATAGGAGCGGTCTGGTCCGAGGCTGGCCGCTGGCTCTGGCCCTTCTGCATCGATGTCTGCTGGACAGTCCTGAGATGGGTCAGAACTGCCACCTGAGCAGACTGGGCCCCCTGGAGGCGGAGTTGATGGTGCGCCCCGCCCCTTGTACTCAGGCAGTCTCTGCTGCTTAGCTGAGCCCGGGCCCTGCCCTGGGTCCCCTGGGGAGGCCCAGGCCATGGAGCTGGCTCCCTCCTCCTCCTCCGTTCATCCTCTGTGTTAGTGGGGACAGTGGGCCAGTTTCTGAAATGTCTCTTCCTCATCTGTAAAGCTGGGGGGCCATGCCTTCCCTGGGGGTTGGCAGAGAGCACTGAGGATGGAGGTGGGCAAGGAAGCGAGAGCTGGAGCTGTCTGTGCTGGCATGAGAGCCCGGGTCCCCCATCCCTGCCACACAGAATGGACAGGAGGGACGGCGGGCGTGGGGCCCGTGGGGACCACCGGCCCCGCAGCTGCCTTCACCCTGCGGGCACCGTGCACCCCCCTCCTCTGCCTCCTCTTCTGTCCCCTGGGGCAGCTCCCCACCCTGCCGGTTGTCCCCCTGCCGTCTTCAGGACGTCCCGGGCTCGGGAAGCCTTGCCCAAGGGCAGGTGACTCAGCCCCAGTAGGAGCCGTGGCTTCAGCAGGCGCCACTGGGCGGCCTGCGTGCTCCTCATGGCCCCGGGCTGGCTTGGCCACTGAGTCCACGTCCACATCCGCGGGGGAGACCCGAGCAGGCCCGTTCTTGATTCTAAAGGATGAAAGCTTGGGGGGCCGGTCCGTGGGTACACACGCTACACCACGGAAACTGCAGGGGCTCTGCGTGGGAGCCACAGGCCAGGGGAGAAAAGTGAAACGCGTACTCCGCCTCATGCATCCTATAGCGACTGCAGAGATGGGCCACAGAGGAAGGAAGGTTAGACGGAGGGCCCTGAGGAGTCGTGTCCTCGCTAGCGTGCCTCCTGCACTAGTGCATTTGCGAAAATGTCAGTTCATGTTGCATTAACTCACCTTTTTTATTCAGGTGACATATTATCATTTAAGTTTATGAAAGTATGGTTGACTTACAGAGTTGCGTTCCCTTCTGCTGTACAGCGAGTGACTCGGCTATACATGTGTGTCTTCTTTTCCGTGTTCTTCTCCATTATGGTTTATCATAGGATACTGAATATACTTCCCTGTGCCACCCAGTAGGACTTTGTTGTCGATCCATCCGATATATAATAGTGACCCCCATGGACTGTAGCCTGCCAGGCTCCTCTGTCCATGGGATTCTCCAGGCAACAAGACTGGAGTGGGATGCCGTTTCCTTCTCCAGGGGAATCTTCCCGACCCAGGGATCAAACCCAAATCTCCTGCATTGTAGGCAGATTCTTTACCATCTGAGCCACCCGGGAAGCCCGAATAACATTCCTTCTACCAATCCCAAACTCCCAGTCCAGCTCTCATGCCTCCCCTGCCCATTGGCAACCATAAGTCTATTCTCAAGGTGACGTACTATTTTGAATCCTATGAAGTAGAGAAGGTCTAATGATTGTAAATCATGCGTTATTTGTTTCTAAATATGTCCATTTGGTTCTTTCTTTCTAAGAACTGCCTTTGGCTGGCATCTGAGTTCCCCTGAGCTCCTGGCGAGCTCCCTGGAGATGCTCCGTGCTGATCCTCTTTGGTTGGAATGGGTCACTTCACAAGTCAGTTGGGAGAGAGTCAGTCTTGGGCGTTTTAAGGACACAGACACAGATCTTGCTTGTGCATTTGCAGAAATGTGCAGAAATCATCGTGGCTCACCTCAGCTACCTGAATTACACTAAGTATACAGTGACTGTGGGATTCGAACACCTGAAGCGGCCCGTCAAGGATTTGAACTTCACCGTGAGTATACCAGCTGACCACAGCGTTTCCATGGCTCATTTGTGTAGCTCCCATTCTCTGAGGAATGACCGAAATAAATCACAGCGTTGAAATCATGCTATTTTGGATGGTGGAAGATATGTACAATTCTAAGAACTATTAAAAAAACCAGTTTATTAAGTATACATGGAGTGAAGGATAGCTTGAATTAGTGTGGAATTGGAAGACTGTGGTGTCCTGAGACTTAGCGACAGTAGCCTTGCAGTTGGAAGGTACTGGGGGAGTCCTCTGGGAAAGGCAGGGCCCCCTCCTTTAGGCCTGAGTGGACTTAGACCCGGCTGACCTCTGGGAGGGGTCCCTGCTCTCACAGCTCTGATGGTTGTGTGTGCTGAGTCACTCAGCTGTGCCCGACTCTCTGTGACCCTATGGAGTGAAGCCCACCANCAGGGCCCCCTCCTTTAGGCCTGAGTGGACTTAGACCCGGCTGACCTCTGGGAGGGGTCCCTGCTCTCACAGCTCTGATGGTTGTGTGTGCTGAGTCACTCAGCTGTGCCCGACTCTCTGTGACCCTATGGAGTGAAGCCCACCAGGCTCCTCTGTCCACGGGATTCTGCAGGCAAGAAGACTGCAGCAGGTTGCCATGCCCTCCTCCAGAGGGTCTTCCCGACCCAGGGATCAAACCCCCGTTTCTTAGGTCTCCTGCACTGGCAGATGGGTTCTTTACCACTAGCGCCACCTGGGACACTCTGATGGTTAGACTTTCCTGTCTCTCGCCCAGCTGACAGCAGCCTCCTTGTCCCCTCTGCTTGTTGGGAGTCAGAATAATCAGCATGGTGACCGAGAATGGGGTTTTAGACCAGACAGAAGAGTTGGGTTCAGACCCCGGTGCCACCATTACTGCTGCCGCGAGATAGCTGCTTCTCAACAGCCGTGACTGTCGAGTGAAGGTGCCAGTGAGTCCCTTCTCGAATCACGCTGCTCTGTGATGTATTCATGCGACACAGTAATTCACACAACGCAAACGCAGCCTGTGAGCAGTTGGCCCCCGCTTCGCTTCCCCCACCCCCGCCCTGCAGTCACCTGCCTGCCGTCTGTCTGTATGGATGTGTCTGTTGTGGACATTTCATACGAGCAGAATCGTGCTGTTCATGCTCTTCCGTGAACGACTTCTTTGGCTGAGCCATGTTTTCAAGAGTTCGTCCGCGCTTTGCTGGCATCAGCGCTTCCTTCCTCTTTTGCTGGATGCTGTTTCACTGTGTGTGTGCCGCGTCTTGTGTACCCAGGCGTCAGTGGACGGGCATTCGGTTTGCTTCCATCCTTCAGCTGCTAGGAGTAACACTGCTGCGACTATGTATAGTGAAAGTGAACTCGGTCAGTTGAGACTGACTCTTTGTGACCCCATGGACTCTACAGTCAGTGGAATTCTCCAGGCCAGAATACTGGAGTGGGTGGCCTTTCCGTTCTCCAGCGGATCATCCCAACCCAGGGATGGAACCCAGGTCTCCCACACTGCAGGCAGATTCTTTACCAGCTGAGCCACAGGGGAAGCCCACGAGTATTGATAGACAGGTTTTTATTTGGGTGACCGGGTCCCCTTCACTGAGAGGGGTGTGAGCGCCTCTTGCACCCTTAGGTGCCTTCCCGCCTCTGCGGTTTCCCCCGTTTCCTGGAGGCCTCTGGACGTCAGCTGGGCTTGGGGCCGTGCCCGCGCCAGCTCGTTTTGTGGTGACAGATGGTGGCCGAGGTCACGCTCACACTACTCCTGTTCCTGCCCTGTCTCTGACCGCCCAGAGCGAGTTTATTCTTTGCCTGTGCGCGCTGCAGGCGTTTGAAGATGGCTGTCTCATCTCCGCCGAGGACCTTTCTTTTCTTCCCTACGGATCCCTCGGGCTCCAGGCTCTCTCCCCATGTCCCCAGGTCAGCCTGGCCTCCTTTGTTCCAGCCTCTGTGGTTGGTCTAACAGTTCAGATGCTACTCAGACGTCACACTCTGCCCCAGGTGCTGCTCAGACGTCACACTCTGCTCCAGATGTTGCTCAGACATCACACTCTGCTCCGAAACTCCTTCTCAGAGTTCTGTCTTTCTGCCCCAGCCTCTCCTGATCTTTGAGTTTGAATCTGGATTCTGTTCTTTGTTGTGTGACTGATTTCCTCGAACTTTGTCCTCAGAAAATCCAATCAGCATTCTTCCTGTGACATAGAGTTCACGAGGCAGGAGTTGAACTCAGATAGGGCCTGACCCAGGTGCACTTTGCTCTCGTCCTATGATTACATCTGTGCTTTAGACCTTGCTGTTTGCATCCTTCTGATTCGAGAATACGGAAAGAAGAGAGCACCGTGTTTCCCCAACGAGGGGTCTCTCCTTCCCGTCTGTCTGAACATCACCCTCTTAAGAGCCTTTTACCACAGTGCTCAGCAGTGTTCCGCCCCCTGACCCCAGGTTTACCTCACCCAACCCTGTCGTTTGGGTTTGGGTCACTGGTTTGTCTTTGATTGTGATTCTCTCCTTTTAACTTTTGTACCTGTTTACATTTCCTCTTAAGCAATCATCGCAGAAGCTGTATTATTTTGGATTTATTATAGCTGCTGTTATTTGCTGAGCTTTTGCTCCTCGCTAGGGTCTGCACTAAACTTGTTCTGTGCATCAGCTTACTTAAGTGTTACGATACTTCTACAGAGCAGTTGCTTTATGGAAGCGAAATCTGAGGTTTAATGTGATTAAGTAAACTGCCCAGCTGGGAAATGGAAAAGCTGGAGTTTGAACCTGAATCTCTGATGTCACAATTCATATGTTCTTAATCACCGTGATTTCTACTTTGCTAGTAACATCAATTGTTAATAGTTCTGCTTGCGTTGCAGACTCACTTGTAATGTTTTTACAATTTTATGTAAGTGGAACCATGCGACAGGTTTGAATTCTTGCACTCAGCGTAAGTGCCTGGACGCTGCTGGATGGTGGTGGCACTCAGTAGTTTATCCCTCCGTGCTGCTGTGTGAAGGCGGCACGGTTAGTGTGTCCGTGCACCTGCTCGTGGCGCCTGCATTGTTTGCAGTTCGGGGCCGTTACAGAGCCGCTGTGAACCCCTGTGTCCAGACCTTCGCATGGACGTGCACTCTCACTTCCCTTGGGTAAATAGGAATGGGATGCCAGCTCCTGTGGCAGGGGCCTGTGTCACTGATGAAGACACGCTGGGGTCACGGCAGCCGTGTCGTCTCACATGTCGGTCAGCGCCTGTGGGAGTTCCCGCTGTTTCGCATCTCGTCTCCTCAACACTCGGTGGGTCAGTCTTTGTGATTTTGGCTGTTCTGATAGGCGTGTAGTTCCCACGATGGCTCAGCAGTAAAGAATCCGCCTGCCAGTGCAGGAGATTCAGTCCCTGGGTCAGGAAGATCCCCTGGAGGAGGTAATGGCAACCCACTACAGTATTCTTGCCTGGAGAATGCCACGGACAGAGGAGCCCGGCGGGCTACGGTCCACAGGGCCGCAAAGAATCAGATGCGACTGAGCGACTAAATGACTGCAGCGATGGGTGTGTGGTATTGTGGTATTGTGTGTGGTGGTATTGTGTTGATTTACAATACTTTGAAAATATTGGTCTTCTGGCTTGCATTTTTTGACAAGAAATCTCTTATCCTATATTTATCCTCTATAATAGTTTTCCTCCCCTTTACCCACCCCCTACCCTCACTTTTAAGATTTTTTTCTCGTTTACTTAAACAGTTGGATTATGGTGTTCCTTGGTGTACTTTTCTTCCTATTGCTTGTCCTTAGAATACAGTTGAGCTTGGATTTGTGAGTTTATAGCTTTCATCAAATCTGGGAAAATTCTGGCCACTGTTTCTTCAAATATTTTTTCTGTCCTCCTGCCTTCTTCCCGTCAATAGGAATCTGAGGACTCCAGATATATTAATACATCTTCTCAGCTGCCTGAAGTTGTCTCAGAGCTTACTGACGCTCTGTGCGTTTTTTCCGTTTCGTTTTAAGTTGACTCCTTTGCTCTGTGTTCATGTTTATACCCTCTGCGATGTCTCATCTGCTGTTGATCAGCCTCCCGGTCTCGGCCTCACGCTCCTCTAGCTGCTTGAAGTCCTTATCTACCAATTCCATCATCTGTGATTTCTGGGTCAGTTCGATGGATCACTTTCCTCCTCATCCTGTTTCGTATTTTCTTGCTTTTTTACATGTCTCGTATTTTTGATTGAATGCCAGACCTTATGATTGTTGGACTTATGTGCTCTCATAAACATCGCTGGGCTCTGTCCAGGACGTGGTCACGATACTTGGAAGCAGCTCAATTTCTTCAGGCCTGGATTTTAAACTCTGCTTGGTAGGAGCAGAGCAGCACCAAGTGTAAGGCTGATGTTGCCCCACCGCCGAGAAAAAAACGTGCTGGCAATGCGCTCCACAGACCCCTGTGCGTGTTCCTGCTGCCCGTGGAGCAGGCGCTGTGCTGGCCCTGCGTGCGTGCCAGGGATCCTGCATGTGGAGCAGGCGCTGTGCTGGCCCTGCGTGTGTGCTGGGGATCCTGCCGTTTAAGGCGCTGTGCTGGCCCTGCGTGCATGCCAGGGATCCTGCCGTGGAAGGGGCTGTGCTGGCCCTGCGTGCGTGCCAGGGCTCCTTTTGGGGATTTCCCGGCCTTGGGTGGCTTATCCACACTCACGCGCAGATCAGCATTGGGCTGAAGGTTTGGGGGCACGGCCTTAGCAGGTGTCCGGAGCTAGCTCTGGGCTCTCTAGTGCTCTGCCCCGTGAGGCATGCTGGTGAGCTCTGTCCCTGCCCTCACCGAGGGGCGTTCATGACTCAGGGAGCCCGCAGGCTCGGCCTGGCTTCCTGCACAGGGTGGGGTGACCTGAGGGTGCCCCCTCCACCGTGAGCGGGCCATTATGGCCCTTCTCCGCTTCGTGCCCACTGTGTGTGTGTCTTTAACGTTGCAGGCAGGTGGGGGAGAGCTGAGTCTTTCACTCGATTGTTGCTCTGTTACAGTTTTTACATCGCTCAGCTGATTTTGCTTCAGCACAGACATGATGGTCCTTCTGGCACTGTGCAGCACGTGTCCTGGGGTCTGGGGATGAACCTGGCTGCTGAGCAGGGTGGGAAGGGCTGCCTTCCGCCAGCCGTCAGCACACAGGGCCCCTTCCTCGCCGTTAGCCACAGACTTGATATGAGTGAGACTGCTCAGCGCGAGAACTGGCAGCTGAAATTCCAGTGTCTTCTGTGTCAGATTCATATTTCTGTTTCACTTAGTGTCTTTTAGATCATCATACCTACTCACATTTTTTGCATTTTTAAAACTATTTTTTTTTCTTTGAATAGAAAGCATGGCTTTTTCTGTCCCCCACCCCCCACTCACTGATGGCTTTTTCTAATAAAGAGATTGATAGCATCGAACAATCTATGGTATGAGATTTAAAAGCCAAATGCTCTTATTATTATTATAGAACAACTTATCTGCCAGATTCATCATTAGTATGCTACCATTTAAAACCATTTTCACCTCTTGGTACAAAGTATATGTTCTTTAATATAAAAACGTACTAAGTAAAAGTTTTAGAACATGTCAGAAAGTGTAGGAGAACATTTTAAATTCCCTGTAGTCTCACATTTCAAGATGACTATTGTTAATGATGTGATGTACTTCCTTTCACATGAATTTTTTCCCAAATTGTTTTCCTGCTTTCCATTTTAGTGGAAGACTTACGACCCTGCGTTTTCCCATTTGGAAATCTGGTTCCGGTTCGTCTTTGTGGTGCTTACTTTCATTGTCACTGTAAGTACCGTTCACCTCATGGAATCCTAACAAGGGCAAAGTTAGTTTATAAATTCTGGTTGTCAGAGTGTGGGAGATTTATCTGAACTCTGAGACACTCCATCCAGTGGGCCGACCTGATGGTACAAAATATTCTATATTCTGCCCGGACGCCACGCTGCAGGAACGCAGTGGTGTCATTAGTGAGGACTTCTGAGTAGTGTCATAGCAATTACAGGCCACTGACTAGTAAGTGAATTGTCACCAGCGTTCCGTGACAAGTGCCCTGTAACGTGGGCGGAACTTGTTTGAGTGACATTCTTTGAGTGCTGACTCAGCAGGTTCTTGGGTTTTTTACATTTGGAGAAGTGGACCAGACCTTCGAGGGGCGGATGTGCAGGCTCGGGGCTCCTTTGGGATCCGAGGTGTCTCTCCACAAGGGCACCATGACTTTGGGGAGCAGTTACTTATTAAAGTACAAGCAGCCCTGTCGATGCCAGCCGGCGAGGGTGGGCACCTGTAAACTGAAGAGAGGAGAAGGGGGCCTGCCCCGTGCCGATGCCAGGAGGTGGGTCCACTCTTCGCAGTGGTGGCTGCTCCAGCTGCCACCCAAGGGCCTTGCTGTTTTGCAGACTGACCGCTTGCAGAAGGACACAGGCTCCCAGGGGACGTGGAGGCAGGTGCCAGGCAGTGGTGACCTGGGAGTGGCTGGAGGGCCACACTGGGCCGCAGAGCTCAAAGGGAGTGTGCTCGGCCAGGGCACCCCCCACCCCACCCCGGGGAGCTCCCTGATGGAGGGAGGTGGGAAAGTGCCATCAACCCTGGGTCAGAGATCCTCGCTGTTTCTTAAAGGATTCCTGTTGCCTGCGACTTTGCAGCCAGACTCTGGGGCCCAAAGAACTGGCCCCCAGGGCCCTGTGTTCTCAAACAAGAGAAATGGCCCTGATTCTAACAGACAGGGAGATGGGCCATCAGCCCAGGACGTCCAAATTGCTTAGGAGATTACTAGCTTCTGTTAGATCGCAGGAAAAACAAGAAACAACGCCAGGCCCAGAAATCCCAAATTGTGTGATGCTTTAAAGGCTGTAAAGAAGCCTCTCCTAGGAGCTGGGCCCCTTTAGGCACGCATTGAAAACAGGCCCGCCGTCTGACCGTGGCTGTAAGCCTCATTCTGGGGCTTTTCCTGTGGGTGCCCCGGCGTCCCCCAGAAGCCGCTATCTCCTGTGAGTTGCACCTCGGGGGCGTGTGGCCTGTGCCCTGGGCGGTCCCTCCTGATAAAAGCAGCCGGCTCAGGAGGAGGCCAGGCCAGAGGGGTCACGGCCGTGACCATCCTCTAACGACCCCTGTCCTGTGATAACGGCTCCTTCACGGTTGTCCCTGATGGTCTCGGTGTCGGTTCAGCCCGGGGTTAGTGCAGCAGGTCTAGGCTGGCCCCGGACCTTCGATGCGGGCTGACAGCCGTCAGGGGATACCGCGTGGCGTGGCCGAGACAGCAACGGGGCCTTGTCTGGTTCGCAGTGCCTGTTCGCACACTCTCTCCGCAAATTCTCCATGCGAGACTGGGGCATCGAGCAGAAGTGGATGTCCATCCTCTTGCCCCTGCTGCTGCTCTACAACGGTAGGCCTTTCGGCGCGGTCCCCCTCCACGCCGAGAGCTGGAGGGCATCCCGGGGGTGATGGGGCCCTGAACAGGAAACGGTCGGGACGTGGACTCACAGGGGCAGGCACTTTCCCCCCTGCTTGGAGGACTTGGCTCAGGGTGGGAGCCCAGCTGTCTGCCTCTGTCCCCTGCCCCAGAGAGCTTTTCCTTCCAGAGCTGCGGCTGGCGGGAGCAGACGGCGCTCTGCAGTCGTCCCCAGAGCAATCTGTTCAGTGGCTTTTCAGTTTGCAAAACAAGACAGCCTTTAGTTCACTCCCATCCCCCGGGCTCTGACTGGGGAGAAAGCCATCCTGACCTGCCCTCCCGTGGCTGGGGCACCCGCCGGCTCCGCCTTCATCAGGCCTGCCTGCCTCTTGCCTTCCAGACCCGTTCTTCCCCCTGTCCTTCCTGGTGAACAGCTGGTTCCCGGGGATGCTGGACGACCTGTTCCAGTCTGTGTTCCTGTGCGCCCTGCTGCTCTTTTGGCTGTGCGTGTACCACGGGATCCGGGTGCAGGTGAGCCCTCGGCACCGACCCTCCCACTCCAGACGCTGCTGACGGTCCTGAGGTGGACTCGGCCTTGAGAGCCTGTCGTCAGCCTCACAGTCCACAGAAGATGCGTGCCGTGTGGACATGATCTGAGTAGCTCTGATCCGGTGTGGTCTGTGAGGGGGTGATGGTTTGCAAGGATTGGTAGCTTCTCTATTTTTTATTTTTTATTTTTTTAAGGGAGAAAGGAAGTGTTTGACTTTCTATTTGCCTAAATTCTTCATCGTTGGACTGCTGTGGTTGGCTGCTGTTACCCTCGGAATATGGCAGACGTGAGTAACTTTCTTCTGCATGAAACCGCAGTCTTGGTGAGCATTGAACAAGGTGGGCAGACTTAGAGTTGACTGTGTTCTGTGAACTCATCCAGAAGGGAATCTGTCACCCAGGGTCTCAAGGCTTGCTCATGTGACTTGAGCTGAGGGTTCAGTCTTGCTTGAACAGTGTGTAGAGATATGCACGATTCTTCTAGTCTCGGGTGGAAAAGGAAGAAGACCACGTCATTTGAGATCTCTCTTTCCGAGAGGCAGAGGCTTTGTTTGTAGGGATGATGCTCCATTTGGCTCCTGGCTTCCCACTGTCCCCAGATGTTTTGATTCTCTCCTTTGGTTTGTGTCTGTAAACCTTCCCGTCCTTACACCAGCTCCCAGAGTTGATCTTTAATATTTCTGTCCGTCAGTAAAAAGGCACTGCGCAGAAGCCTAACGTAGTAACAGCCTGATTCGCCCAAACAGAATTTTCTGCAGAAACTAGTTCCATCTCAGGGATATGATTTTGGAAGCTGGCACATCTCATTTCTTGGTACAGTAATGGTAGGACTTAGCTCACATCCACTTCTCTCCCTGCCCACCTGTCATCTCAGTGACCAGGGTCACTTAGAAATGAATTTCATGGAAGTTTATATTTACCTTTCTTGCTGTCTTTCCCTGGAGGAGGGCATGGCCACCCACTCCAGTATTCTTGCCTGGAAGATCCCACGGACAGAGGAGCCTGGCGGGCTGCGGTCCATGGGGTCGCAGAGAGTCGGGACTGAGCGGCTGCGCACATTGCTATCTTCGGGTGCACATCTGTGTCCTGGTGCCATACATGCCTTAGAGAGGGTGCCTGGAAAATCCGTCTCAAAGTCGAAATAGCATAGAGATTCTCTTAATGAAAAATACTGTACTTTACAATACTGAGGACTGTGGGCCGTTCCTGTTGTATGCCTGTTCAGTAGGTAATTCAAGATTTCTCATAAACCAAGGTTTACTTTTCAAAAGTCTTTTACGGTTGGTCAGTGAGTAGATTATATTAGTAAATTTTTTCAAAAGCCAAGTGAGAGAAAGTATAAAATAAACTGGTTATTAATCTATGGCTTTTTTTTTATTGTTGTTGTAACATCGTATCTTTAGAGTCAATGAATTACATGATCCAATGTACCAGTATCGAGTTGACACAGGAAATTTTCAGGTAAGGATTGTTAGTGAAACCTGCAGATTTTTTTTTTTAACTGCTGTTTTAAAAATGACTCAATTTTCTAACTTAAATTATGCCGTTGACACAGCTGGCTAGCTAACTGGTTATTTGACAAGGGCCATAGAAAGGTCATGGGTGGAAAATTGGGGGAAATGTGTTTGAATAGTAGGAAAAAGAAACCCTGTGTTGTCACTCCCCGTCCTTGGTTTGTGGTTGAAGCGCCAGGGCACAGAGGTGCCGTTTTCTAGGAACATTGTGGAACAATTAAGGACCATTTTGTCCATTTAGTTCTCTGGAGCGGAGTGGGGCTGGCTTTGTGGGCCTGCGAGCCCTGCAGCCCCAGGGCCTGGCGCTCCGGGTCTCGCTGCGCTGTCTCGGTCCTGAAGCTTTTCACACCTTGGGAAGGCGGATCCCAGCATCTTTACTTAACGCGAGTGACAGCCAGCCCTGAGTGTGGCTCCTCTCGAGGCCCAGGATGTGTCGGTGCCTCGTGGGCAGCCCGTCCTGGTGCAGCTTCCGAGGAGCCCAGGCGTGGAGGTGCTGGGGGCTGAGGGGCACCCGGACCCCTGCCAGGGGGTCTGGGAGTCCTGTCCCCAGGCAGGGCGAGCCCCAGAGCCCCAGAGCTGAATCTTGACCCCAGCTGACTTTCCGGCATTTCCCCCTGCAGCTTTGCAGAGGGTGATCAAGTCTGTGGTTCTTTGTGGGAACTGCTGTCTGAAAAGGAGAGGTGTAGTGAATGACGATACTGTGTTGAAAAGCGGTTGAGACAGACGTGTCACAGGGATTGGTGCCAGCGCTGATTCTCAACTGGACCCAGGCAGCGGAGTGCCCGTAGCCTCTCCGCTCCACTGCTTGTGAGTCTGAGGAGTTCTGAAGGTCGTTCAGTGTGTGCCTTACGAACAGCACGTCATAACCTTTGCTCTCAAAGGATATGTGACCTTGTGAGGGAGAGAAGGCGTGGAAAGTAGAGACCAGTGTTGAGCGTGCAGGGGCCCACCAGGCATGTCCTTGTGGACCGCAGGCCCCCGTTACTGGGGGAGGCTGTCTTTATTTGTGTTTTGTCCTCTGTCTTTGAATTAGCCCTGGGATGCTATCGTAGGTTTGCAGGGCGGGGTGCCCCTGGAGCTGCAGAGGAGGGGAAGGTGTCCTGGGCCAGACGGGGGAGACACTGTCCCCGAGCTGTGATGGGGCGGGGCGGACCCCTGGGGAATCTGGATGCCCCAGGAAGGCTCTCGGCTGTGTCTCCTGAGGGGTGAGGCCTCAGGGCGGCCCCTCTGGGGTGGAGACACTAAGGAAGGGGAGGAAGGAGCTGCTTTGACGCCTTGTCAGAGAGGATTCTGCAGCCCTGGTGACAGATGACATTTGACACTGCTGGTTGAGTTTGTACCTCTCAGGCTACTCATTTGAAAAGACCCTGATGCTGGCAAAGAGAAGGCGGGAGGAGAAGGGGACGACAGAGGATGAGGTGGTTGGATGGCATCACTGACTCAAAGGACAGGAGTTTGAGTAAACTCCAGGAGTCGGTGATGGACAGGGAGGCCTGGTGTGCTGCAGTCCATGGGGTTGCAAAGAGTCTGACGCAACTAAGCAACTGAACTGAACTGACGCTAATCTACAGTTAGGGAGTTTCTGTCTGGTACGGTCACTGCTCACTTCTCACAGGAGGACGTGGGGCAGGCAGTCCTGCCCAAGGTCACACACCCGTCCTGCCGAAGGTCACGGGCCGGTCCTGCGCTCCTGCAGGGCTCCCCGGGCCTGCAGGTGAAGCCCACGGTCCTGGGCCTCGGCCGCCGCTCCCTCCTCCCCGCGTGTCATCTGTGCGATGGGCAGTGATGGGATCATCCCTCGAGTCATCGGGAGGATTGAGAGAGAGAAGGCGGGTGAAGCGCTGGGCCGGGCTCCGGCACGGCAGGGTCCCCGCGGCTCTGGTCACTTGTCCCCTCCTCAGCCCGGCAGTCAGGGAGGCCAAGGGCTCAGGAGCCCTCGCAGGAAGGACATACCGAGCAGTCTAGTCCTGTTACTAAAGGAAACCCCTGAAATCACGGGCTTCTAGGGAGATAGCTGAAGGGGCCCAGGATGGAGGCCACGAAACCCTTTTTCTTTACAGACGAGAAAACCGAGCCCAGGCTGAAGCCACAGGTTCCGAGGAGGCAAAGCAGATCCTTTGTCTGCTGACTGTGCGGGGCGGTCCTGGCTCTGAGAAGGAAGCGCTGGGGCGGGAGGAGCGGGGTGGGGGTGTCAGGTGCAGAGGAGGCTTAGAACTCTCGCAGAGGTTCTGCAGGAGGGGCACCACGCACCCAGCCCAGTGGGGCCTGGCCTCCGTCAGCCAGCTTCGCTGTCACAGCTCCTGAGTGCAGACGAGAGTCGTCCTGTGTTCCCTGCCTCAGGGTCGCAGAACCTAGAGTCTTCTAGATGGTCTGGTTCAGGCCCCTCGGTCCTCAGGAAAGAAAACCGAGGTCCAGAGAAGCTGAGATCCGGGCCGGACCCGCGTCGCGATATTCCTGAGCAGGGCAGGGAGCCANGGAGGGGCACCACGCACCCAGCCCAGTGGGGCCTGGCCTCCGTCAGCCAGCTTCGCTGTCACAGCTCCTGAGTGCAGACGAGAGTCGTCCTGTGTTCCCTGCCTCAGGGTCGCAGAACCTAGAGTCTTCTAGATGGTCTGGTTCAGGCCCCTCGGTCCTCAGGAAAGAAAACCGAGGTCCAGAGAAGCTGAGATCCGGGCCGGACCCGCGTCGCGATATTCCTGAGCAGGGCAGGGAGCCAGGCCCTCACCCCGGGGAGAGGCAAGCAGGAGCCACCGAGTTTACTGAGCACCTAGTACGTTCCGGGCCCTGGGCCCAGGGCTGCCCATGCGCCAGGGAGGCGTTTGCTCATCTGATGAGCAGGGACCGGGGTGCGCCCCTGGGTGAGCCGGCCGCCCGTGCCGCACGAGGAGAGTCTGCGTGTCCTTGTGCCGCTCGCGGCAGTGACCTTCGACTCTGGGTCCTTTTAGAAAGGCTTGGCTTTCCCGCTTACGGCGACGGAGGCAAAGACCACCCTTGAGACGCCATGGTCGTTAAAGGGCCCGTCTTGTTTCCTGCCAGGGAATGAAGGTTTTCTTCATGGTGGTGGCCGCCGTGTACATCTTGTACCTCTTGTTCTTGATCGTGCGGGCCTGCTCCGAGCTGGGTCACATGCCTTACGTAGGTGAGTGCTGGTCTCCCACCCCTGGTGCGGGGCCACCTGCCAGGTCGGGGAGGTGGGCACCTTCGGGCCGGGGGGATCCTCAGCAGGTTTGCTGGGGTGACTGGGCCACATGGACAGTGCCTCAGGCGAGGGCAGGAGGGAGCCCAGTGGGGGCGGAGGTCAGCTGGGGCCCTGGGGGGCCGTGTGTGTGGCTGTTGGAGCTGCCTGGATCCTTCTGGAACGCACAGAGCGAGGTGGCGGGGGTGGGGGTTTCCTTCTCTTTGAATCGGGAAAAGTCACCTGATCTCATAGGGTCCTACCCCCCAGTCTGTGACAACCAGATAGTAACGTCCACGGGCCCTTCCGGACTCGGGGAGGAGGGGCAGCGTGTCTTCCTGGGCGTCGGGTACCAACGAGTGGAGTCCAGCTGGGAGGGGGTTTTGTTCAGAGAGTTTGGCTTTCTTTTCTTCTTTAAGATCTCTGGGATGAGTGGATTTTAATTCCAGTTTGGTGATTTAAGAAGCGGGTGTGTATTTCTCTTTCAGATCTCAGGTTAAAATTCTTGACTGGGTTGACGTTTGTCGTGCTCGTCATCAGGTAAGAAGACGACTTTATTGCTTGAAAGAAGCAAAATGTGAGTTTTTATTCAACTGTCACGAGTGTCTTTTGTCCCCGTCTGTGGGGTTAGTTTTAGGGTGCTCCTGACCAGGTATCCGCAGGGTCAGAGGCCCCTCCCCCACCAGGCAGGCCCCGGGGAGACAGGATCGCACCCTCTGGCTGCCCTGACGTTTGCATGGAAGCAGCAGGCGCAGGAGAACACAGGTCAGAGGAGCAGAAGCCAGTGCGCTGCGCTTGGACGGGTCTGCGAGCCGGAGCTGTTTTTGTTTGCGTTCCTCCAGCGGGGGTCCCTGAACCTCACCTGAGGGAGGCGCAGAAGGCCGTGTCTTTGAATGAATCCCAGGTCCTTGCTCCCGAGAGTGAAACCGGGAGAGGAGAAGCAAAACCCTGAGGAAGCGTAGCCTCTGCATTTCGCTCTCCGTTCTCGGTTGTGCAAGCGGCAGAGACATAGGCGTGAGGTCCTTCCCCTGGTGGGGGCTCTTCCGGGCTCCTTGGGGCCAGCTCCCCACCAGTGCTCTGGGGTCTCAGCTGTGTGGGGTGGAGGATCCTGGAGGCCTCCGGGTTCCTTCGCCGCCCTCACCGAGCCATGTGAACTCAGCCCGCATTTCAAAACGAGCTGGGTTTTATTCTGCCTCTGCGTTCACCTGAA
>SJYV01020090.1:0-17990 GCA_006410875.1 Neotragus pygmaeus
TTCATTTCATATATAATATTATACATGTTTCAATGCCATTCTCCCAAATCATCCCACCTTCGCCCTCTCTCACAGAGTTCAAAAGAGCAAAAGAGACACAGATGTATAGAACAGTCTTTTGGACTCTGTGATGGCATTTCTTTAAGTTCTGGCTTCTTCAACAGCTCTGAGGTTCATGTGTGTGGCAATGTAAGGACTCTAAAGCAGGAAGTCAAGTACAGGATCTTTGCTCTCCAAGGCAACCTGCCTTTGGCTATTTCTCACTGAGTTTTTGTATACAGTACCTGTACAGCTGTGGAGGCAGCAGGTCAGTCTTCTGCACAGCTGCATGCTCAAAGGATACATTATTTCTCTTCTGTGTCCTTCAGTAAAAACTGGAGTAGTTATATTTATACAGAAACTCCTCCTTGCTCATTTTAACTGAAAGTAATTGGAAGAAAAGTTATGACCAACCTAGATAGCATATTCAAAAGCAGAGACATTACTTTGCCAACAAAGGTCCATCTAGTCAAGGCTATGGCTTTTCCAGTGGTCATGTATCAATGTGAGAGTTGGACTGTGAAGAAAGCTGAGCGCTGAAGAATTGATGTTTTTGAACTGTGGTATTGGAGAGGACTCTTGAGAGTCCCTTGGACTGCAAGGAGATCCAACCAGTCCATTCTGAAGGCGATCAGCCCTGGGATTTCTTTGGAGGGAATGATGCTGAGGCTGAAACTCCAGGACTTTGGCCACCTCATGGGAAGAGTTGACTCATTGGAAAAGACTCCGATGCTGGGAGGAATTGGGGGCAAGAGGAGAAGGGGATGACAGAGGATGAGATGGTTGGATGGCATCACCGACTCGATGGACGTGAGTCTGAGTGAACTCCAGGAGTTGGTGATGAACAGGGAGGCCTGGCATGCTGCGATTCATGGGGTTGCAAAGAGTTGGACATGACTGAGTTACTGAACTGAACTTTGCATAGAAGTTAAATAAGCAAGGTGACAATATACAGCCTTGACGTACTCAATTTTAAACCAGTTCATTGTTCCATGTCTGGTTCTAACTGTTGCTTCCTGACTTGCACACAGGTTTCTCAGGAGGCAGGTAAGGTGGTCTGGTATTCGCATCTCTTTAAGAATTTTCCACAGTTTGTTGTGATCCACACAGTCAAAGGCTTTAGCATAGTCAATGAAGCAGAAGTAGATGTTTTTCTAGAACACCCTTGCTTTTCTATGATCTAGGGGATGTTGGCAGTTTGATCTCTGGTTCCTCTGCCTTTTCTAAATCCAGCTTGTACATCTGGAAGTTCTTGGATCATGTACTGTTGAAGCCTATCTTGAAGGATTTTGAGCATTACTTTGCTAACATGTGAAATGAGTGCAGTTGTACAGTAGTTTGAACATTCTTTGGCATTGCCCTTCTTTATTAAAAATAAATGTAAAAATGCTTTTTTTCTGCAGTGCTTCTGTAACAGTTGAGATTCTTTTGATGGCATAGGATAGAAATACAGCATAGAGGGCAATGCAGGATTAAAATAACCAAAAGTGTTTGTTTTTGTACAAAATAAGAAAGGGAATTCTTTCTCCCCTTCCCCATATCCTACTCCCACTTCCAAGGGGACCCTCAAGGGCTGGGGTAGCTACTGATTTTGTGTGCCCAGCAGTACCCCTTTCTTTTAGAGCAAATGTACCCAATTCCCTGTAGTCCTGGTGAGAATGCTGTGGGTCACAGTGCCCATCCGCTGCTACAGTGGGGTGGCCATGTGACTCTAGACCCAACTTAGCANTAACATTGGGATCACAGCAAACTGGAAAATTCTTAAAGAAACTGGAAATTCTTAAAGACCACCTTACCTGCCTACTGAGAAACCTGTACGCAGAGGAAGAAGCAACAGTTAGAACTAGACATGGAACAAAAAGACTGGTTCCAAATTGGGAAAGGAGTATGTCAAGGTTGTATATTGTCACCCTGCTTATTTAAACTATATGCAAAGTACATCATGCAAAATGCTGGACTGGATGAATCACAAGCTGGAATCAAACTTGCCAGGAGAAATATCAATAACCTCAGATATGTAGATGACACAACCCTACGACAGAAAGTGAAGAGGAACTAAAGGTCCTTTTGATGAAGGTGAAAGAGGAAAGGGGAAAATCTGACTTAAAACCCAACATTCAAAAAAATAAGATCATGGCATAGGGTCCCATCACTTCATGGCAAATAGATGGGGAGACAATGAAAACAGTGAGAGATTTTATTTTCTTAGGCGCTACAGTCATTGCAGATGGTGATTGCAGCCATGAAGTCAAAAGACACCTGCTCCTTGGAAGAAGAGCTCTGAGAAACCTAGATAGCATACTAAAAAGTGGAGACATCACATTGCTGACAAAGTTTTTTTTTTTTCCCCCGGTAGTCATGCGCAGATATGAGAGTTGGACCATAAAGAAGGCTGAGTACGGGAAAACTTATGCTTTTGAACTATGGTGCTGGAGATTCTTGAGAGTTCCTTGGACTGCAAGATCAAACCAGTCAATCCTAAAGGAACTCAATCTTGAATGTTCATTGGAAGGACTGATGCTGAAGCTGAAGGTTTATTACTTTGGCCACCTGATTAGAAGAGGTGACTCACTGAAAAAAACCCTGATGCTGGGAAAGATTGAGAGCAGGAGAAAGGGCAACAAAGGATGAGATGATTGGATGGCACCATCAGCTCAATGGTCATGAGTTGGAGCAAACTCTGGGATATAGTGAAGGACAGGGAAGCCTGGCATGCTGCAGGCCATGGGTTCCAAAGATTCAGACGTGACTGAGCCCGAGCGACTGAACAACACAACAACATTGAAAGAATTTGAGAATGATCACACCAAGTGTCTTTTCTGACCACAATACTATCAGATTAGATATCAATTACAGGGAAAATAAAACTCTAAACCACATAAATACATGGAAGTTAAACAATATAATTCTATAATAACCAAGAGGTTATNTCTTTTCCTGAAATACCCCCTTTTCATATTTTAATAGTTTATGTTGGGATTACTTTAGTGAAGTTACACATGTAAGTTATGTCACTTTGTCCCTCGACCTTGAATACTTGGCACTGAACTTCAATTTTCAGACACACCATTCTTCAAATTACTGAATTATCTTCTCTTTGTTATCAAACAAGAGAGTGAAGGGAACTGGCATCTTAATTGTTTTGCAGTAACCTTTTTTGTTTGTCTCTTGGATAATTGTGTGGAGTACTAACCTTTTACCTTAGCGTTACTTTTCATTGACTCTTTTGCAGCATCTCTAATGATTTTCATCTGTGCCAAAGAGGAAAACAAAAGCTCTTCTCTATCAGAATGCAACTCTACAAAAATAGGCACACAGATGTCAGCTAAAATAATGACACTAGAAGTGAGTCTTTAGTATGTTCATACACATGTGGCTTTTCCCTTTCAAGGAGAAGCATTGCAATTCTCTTAAACATTATGTTCTGCTCTATACATTAAACCCAGGTTGAGCTGTTTTACTGACAAAATTGTACAAATCAGGCAAAACAGATTTTCAAAGTGGCATTTCAAAGAAGCTGAACTCACAGTGTTTAATAGATCAGGGCACTGGGGCCATAATTCTTATGTTTAAGAATAAAGGCTACTCTGCAGTACAATTGTTCCTTAATTCGTGCCTGAAATGCTTTGTAAAACACAAGGTCATTTAAAATTAAGGATAAGGCATTTTTTTCCATCATTTCCATGTCATCATATGCAATTCTTGATCACAAGGTAGTTTGCCTTGAAGCTGCAAATCCTCCAAATTATGGGGTTGGTTTCCAGCCTGCTGAGAAGGAAATTAGATATAGAACTTCTGTCTCCTGTTAATGTTAATGGGAGTTGCATGCCTAATTCCCTTAGAAGCCCAGAACAAATGTGTGCTTATGAGTCAGCATTACTAGGTTTTCTGGGTCTTTACCCTTTAAAAGTGTCATTAGTCTGAATAATAGCCAAACCCTTAGCTGACTCCAAACCAAGCCTCAGCTACTGGAGTTGGAAACTCTGGGATTTTAGCTCTTACAAATAGTCTGAACTATCCTCAGATCTGAATGCTCCCATATGTTAGTCTCTTTTGTACACTGGGCCAAAATTAAAATTCCCAAGCTGTTTAATATTTATGTTTCTACCTTATATTTTTATATTGAAGGTGTAATACTCATTAGGCATTGACCTAACTTTTAGGAATTCATTTAAAAATATTAATCTTTATTTAAATCCTAAAAGTATTAACTTTTCAATGTGTTTTCTCTAATTGCATTATTCTAATAGAAGTATTAGTCCAGCCAGGCAAAATTATCTGAAACAGCTCTATGTTCTCATCCCTGAAGTATTTGCTCCTGGTGTATGATATTCATTGCTGAGTACTTAATTATATTACTGTAGGGCTTTATCTAACAAATAGAGAAAAGACATATTTTTGTAGAAGTAAGATCATGTTGTATACAAGATTTTCAAAATCAACAATAACTTCAAAAACACCTACATTTTCCCCTTTAATTAAAGATCTATTTTTAATCTTTATTTATTTAAAAATATGTTTTAAAAGGAAGGCAAATAACATTAGAAAAGGTTATTTCTATTGGGCTTCTCTGCTAGCTCAGATGATAAAGAACCTGCCTGCAATGTATGAGACATGGGTTCAGTCCCTGGGTTGGGAAGATTGCCTGGAGGAAGCAGGGCAATCTACTCCAGTATTCTTGCCTGGAGAATCCCCATGGACAGAGGAGCCTGGCAGGCTACAGTCCATGGGATCTCAAAGAGTTGGACATGACCAAGTGACTGAGCATGCACACATTACTTTTATTTCCATGAGCCAACTCTCCTCTGTAACTTTGTTACTCAGTGTGGCCTCACTGAGAAGTTGTGAGAAGTACAGAACCTCATTCCTGTCTGCTTCTAAACGTCCAGATTATCAAATTCCGCAGCTGATTTTTATGTACATAGAGTTTGATAGTGTGCACGTGTGTTCAGTCGTGTCTGGTTCTTTGCCACCCTACAGACTATAGCCTGCCAGGCTCCTCTGTCCATGGGCTTCTCCAGGCAAGAATACTGGAATGGGCTTGCCTTCCTCCAGTGATCTTCCGCACCCAGGGATCGAATCTTGTCTCCCATGTCTCCTGCATTAGCAGGTTGATCCTTTTACCACTGAATCACCTGTGAAGCCCAGAGTCTGATAAACACTTCTCTATAACATTGAAACTGACTCTAAGTAGTCAGAATTAAGCCATTTTTGATGCCAGGATTTTCCTATATATTCTATTTTATGTGGAAATTTGTCATGATTTCTTAAGACACAGAAGTCTACTTTTACTGATAAGTGTATGCATGTTCTCCTTCCAACATAGAAAGGCCTCCTGTGAAGCATTTGAGGCTTTAAACAGAGCATATTCTGAAAACATTGTAAACAGGTTGTCCCACTAGACAATAATTTATTTATTATTGTTGTTCTTGTCACTGCTAAGTTGCCCAGTCATGTCTGACTCTTTGTGACCCTATGGACTACAGCACGCCAGGACTGCCTGTCCTTCACCATCTCCCAGAGTTTGCCCAAGTTCGTGTCCACTGCATTGGTGATGCCATCTAGCCATCTCATCCTCTGGCGTTCTGCCTTCTTTATGGTCCAGCTCTCACAACCATATGTGACCACTCGGAAGACCAGAGCCTTAACTATACCGACCTTTGTTGGCAGATTAATGTCTCTGCTTTTCAATATACTGTCTAGATTTGTTATAGCTTTCCTGCCAGTCTTCTGACTTCATGGCTGCAGTCACCATCCACAGTGATTTTAGAGCCCAAGAAGAGGAAATCTGTCACTACTTCCATATTTTCCACTTCTATTTGCCATGAAGTAATGGGGCTGGATGCCATGATCTTAGTTTTCTTAATATTTAATTTTAAGCTGGCTCTTTCACTCTCCTCTTTCACCCTCATCAAGAGGCTCTTTAGTTCCTCTCTGTTTTCTAGCTTTAGAGTGGTATTGTCCACATATCTTAGTTTGTTGATATTTCTCCCACCTATCCAGCTTGGAACTCATCCAGCCTGGCATTCCTCATGATGTGCTCAGCAGATAGGTTAGACAAACAGGGTGATGGCAGACAGCCCTGTCATGCTCCTATCTCAATCTTGGACCAATCAGTTGTTCCATACAGGGTTCTAACTGTTGCTTCTTGACCCATGTACAGGTTTCTCAGGAGACAGTTAAGATGGTCTGGTATTCCCATCTCTTCAAGAGCTTTCCACAGTTTGTTATGCTCCACACAGTCAAAGGTTTTAGGATAGTTGATGAAACAGAGGTAGATATTCTTTTGGAAGTATCTAGCTTTCTCTGTGATCCAGTGAACATTGGCATTTTGTCCTCTGGTTCTTCTTCCTTTTCTAAACCCAGCTTGAACATCTGGAAGTTCCTGGTTCATGTAATGCTGAAGCATAGCATGCAAGATTTTAAGCATGACCTGACTAGCCTGGGTTGTTATCGTTGTTCAGTTGCTCAGTTCAGTTCAGTTCAGTTCAGTCGCTCAGTCGTGTCCGACTCTTTGCGACCCCATGAATCGCAGNAAAGAGTCAGACACGACTGAGCGACTGAACTGAACTGAACTGAACCCTACACGTCACTACCTAAGGCCAGGCTTCTCCCGTTTCCTACCTTTCCTTCATCCCTTTCTCCTTCCTTTCTTTCCTTCCTCACTCCCTCCCCCTCCCTTTTCATGTGCTTCACTTAAGAATCCAAAGAACTCTAGCCCTGCTTCAAGATTCTTGATTCTGGGACTTCCCTGGTAGTCCAGTGGCTAAAAATCTGCCTGCCGATGCAAGGGATCCAGGTGCCATCCCAGGTCAGGGAAGATCCCACAGGCAGCAGAGCAACTAAGCCAGTGAGCACCTAAAAGCACCTGTGCTTGGTGACAAAGAGGAACCAGTGCAATGAGAAGCCCACGTACCTCAACTAGAGGGTAGCCCCACTTGCTGCAAATAGGGAACACCTGTGTGCAATAACAAAGACTGCGTGCAGGAAAAAACCACAACTTTTTAAAAAAAAATCAATGAAATAAATAAAACCTCAGTTCAGTTCAGTCCAGTCATTCAGTCGTGTCCGACTCTTTGTGACCCCATGGACTGCAGCACGCCAGGCCTCCCTGTCCATCACCAACTNTGAACTCCGGGAGTTGGTGATGGACAGGGAGGCCTGGTGTGCTGCGATTCATGGGGTCGCAAAGAGGTGGACATGACTGAGTGACTGGACTGAACTGACCTGAACTGAGGTCAGGCTAAGGGTGGGCTGTGGCCACATAGAGGTGACCAGTACCCCTGTCAGCAGCCAGTCTCTCTTCGAAGATCAGGAACATCCCTCCCAGTCCAGCTGCCGGAAAGGACCCCACAGCTGGCAGCACCTGTCCATGCCTGTCCTCTGAGGTCACCCTGGAGACGGTCGGTCCTTGTGCTGTGAGCTCTTTTCCCTCTTCCATCCCTTCTCCCTGTCCTTAATCTGTCAGAAGGACAGTAATTTAACAGATAAAACCACAGGCTCTAGAACTCAAATCCCAGCTCACTCCCTTGCGATCTCCATAATCTTAGACAAATTCTCAGAATCATGCTCATTGACGTCATCTTTACAGTTGGTGTAACTGTGTTTCCCAATTCATCAGTTTCTGTGGGCTGAAAGTGAGACAACACAGACGAAGCGCGCAGAGCCACGCCTGGCACGCTGCAAGTGCGCGCTGCGTGTTATCCGTGAGTCTTGTCCTTATAACGACTGTCGTTACGGGCAGCCCAGCCTCTGTGGTGGCGCTTTCGCCCACCCGTGTCTGCTCCACCTCATTTTCCTCTAGGATTGTGACGTGTATGTCTTATTACTGTTCACTGAAATTCAATCAGGATTCTCGGGGAAGTGCCTAACCCTGCCCAGCACATAGTAGGCACCTTATAAATCACTGCTGCCTTCCAGGAGTCTGGTACCTAGCAGCATGCTGGGCACACAGTCGATCCTCTGTGACGGAGCCGAGGGCTCAGCCTGGCCACCCTCTCTTCCTCCTGTGCCCCCTCCTCGGTACCCTGACCCTTCCCCTCATCAAGGCAGCATCGTACATGAGCTCAGTGTCCTGGGGGGCCGGGGTGGCAGAGAAAAGAGGCATCAGGAGAAATGTGCCCTCAGTGCTGGGGGTGAAGGGGCTCATTAGGGATGTGACTAGGTCTCAGATTGCCCACCTGGTTCAAGGTCAGGAGGCAGTTGTGTGGCCCACCCAATGTAACCCTTTCATCCTGGTACAACACCCCGGGCTTCTCCTTGCGGGCATCAGAGCCCCTGCCCCCATCTGACACTGGGGTGGAGTGAATCTCAGTCTGATGCACCTTCATAGGACACAGGATACAGAAGGCAGGCTGTGCCCCAGTAGGCTCTGTCTTCTCCCAGACAAAGCCCAGCCTCCAGGCTGTACCGGCCGGCAGACGGCAAGACACCCCGAGTCAGTGTCCAGCGGCATCTGTCACACTGGAGAATGATGAAGGGGAGGCAGGTGTCTGACCTGGGATGACAAAAACACAGAGCAGTGAAGCCTCCCCCGACCCCCAGCCGGGGGCAGGGGACAGAGACCCAGTGTCATCTTTCAGCATGATTTTCCTCCGTTTAATGTTCCCATAGATCACAGGGCCTGATCATCCGATGGCCCGTAGAGATGCTTTATGGTGTTAGGGTGTAAGGTTTTAGGAGAGGAAAGAATTAACTGCAAACTTTCTGTCCTACGAAGACCCCCATTGTCTGTAGAATACCAAGTTGATTTTGTTTTGTTTTTTTTAGATATGTACTTGAGGTGAGAAAGATAAATAGGATTTACGAACCTCCTTCTGCATGTAAAAAAGATGGAAAGGAACTTCCTCTCTAGAAACTTCCTTTTGGCTTGGAAGAAAGCAGGGATGCATCTTCTCACACCCCTCAGGCAGAGGTTAGTGGCTTCTCTGGTCGTTCAGACAGTAAAGAATCCGCTTGCAGTGCAGGAGACCTGGGTTCAGTTCCTGGGTCAGGAAGATTCCCCTGGAGAAGTGAACGGCTACCCACTCCAGTTTTCTTTTTTTTAACTTTAAACTTTTTATTTTGTATTGGGGTAGAGATGATTCACCACGCTGTGGAAGTTTCAGTTGAACACCGAAGGGACTCGGCCATACATATACATGTATCCATTCTACTCCAAAGCCCCCTCTCATCCAGGCTCCCACTCCAGAGTTCTTGCCTGGAGAATTCCACAGACAGAGGAGCCTGGTAGGCTACACTCCATGGCGTCACAAAGAGTCGGGCATGACTGAGCAACCGTTTCACTTTCACTTCTCCCTGGAACCACAGAGAATTTGACACTACACATTTTATTTAAAACCATTGGCTCTTCTGCAGCAGTTCCCTGTCCCGGCTCAGTGATCAGGACAGTCTGAGGAAAGAGGCAGAAAGTGCTCTCTCTCCGCCAGATCCTGTTCTGGGCCACAAGTGCCCCCAGAGTCCAGTTTGTAGTTCTTGACTCTGTGAGTAAAAATCATGGACAAGCCACTCTTCTTTGGAAACGATGGTAAAAGAGAGAAACCAATATCACACCTAAGGAGCGGAGGGGAGCACATGAAAAGATGCTCAACACCATTGATCAGCAGGGAGATGCACGTCAAAACCACCTCACGCCCGTTAGGATGGCCAGAGTCAAGACAGATGATAACAAGTGTTGATCAGAACGTGAGAAACTGAAGCCCTTGCCTGTTGCTGTCGGGGATGTGAAACAGTGTAGCTGCTTTGGAAAACATTTTGGTAGTTTCTCAGAAAGTTAAAGGCAGAATTACCATAGAACCCAGCAGTTCTGCTTCTAGTTACAAACCCAAGAGAACAGAATAAATGTATCCACACAGATGCATATACACGCGTGTTCACGGCAGCACCACTCACAAAAGCCGAAAGGCGGAAACAATCCAAGTGTCTGTCAGCAGATGAATGGATAAACAAAATGTGACCTGTGCACACAACGGAGTAGTGTTGTTTTTGTGCAGCCTCCAGGTCCCGTCTGACTCTTGGCTATCCCATGGACTGCAGCAGGCCAGGCTCCCCTGTCCTCCACCGTCTCCCAGAGTTTGCTCAGATTCATGTCCATTGAGTCTATGATGCTATCTCACCCCCTCACCCTGTGCTTCCCTCATCCCCTTCTGCCTCCAACCTTTTCTGCATCAGGATCTTTTCCAATGAATTGGCTTTTTGCATCAGGTGGCCAAAGTATTGGAGCTTCAGCATCAGTCTTTTCAATGAATATTCAGAGTTAATTTCCTTTAGGATTGACTGGTTTGATCTCTTTGCAGTTCAAAGGACTCTCAAGAGTCTTCTCCAGCACCACAATTCAAAAGCATCAATTCTTTGGTGCTCAGCCCTTGTTATGGTCCTATGGAATAGTATCCAGCCATAAAAAAGGAATGAAGTTCTGCTACATGACAGACCTCAAAGATGCTGCCTATCCTAAGTCAAGGAAATCTGTGTGATCACATTTATATGAAATATCCAGAACAGGAAATCTGTAGAGACAGCTTGGTGGTTTTCAGTGATTGGGGAGAGACAGGATGGGGCGGGGGTTTACTTTCAGGTGATAGAATGTTCTGGAACTGCTTAGAGTGGTTGCACAACATGGTGAATGTACTAGAAACCTCAGATTTACTTATTTACTTTGAAACAGTTAACTTTACGTTACATCATTCATCTCGTAGCTCAGTTTGTAAAGACTCTCCCTGCAGTGCAGGAGATCCGGGTTTGATCCCTGGGTCAGAAAGATCCCCTGGAGAAGGAAGTGGCTACCCACTTTAGTATTCTTGCCTGGAGAATCCCACGGACAGAGGAGCCTGGCAGGCTACAGTCCATGGGGTCGCAAGAGTTGGACACAACTTAGCGACTAAACCACCACCATCACTGATTCATCCCAGTTAAAAGATGTGTCTGAAAAAGCGCGGCAGGGCTAAGAAACAGTCTCAGTTTGTCAGGCTGACTCAAGAGGAGCTGCGGTGATGGGTGAAGAGACCTCCTCTAGAATTTCTTGTTTCCTGCATCTCAGTCGTGATGGTTTGGGGAGGGCGTCAGATAATCGATAAACTCTCCCTTGGAAGAATCCTGGGATCCGGTCTGGACAGAGCCAAGTACCTGGGGGGCCCCAGAGTGGCAAGCCCCCAACCCTGCTCATCCTGCCTGCAGTGAAGTCCCCACCCAACCACAACCCCCAGGCGCACCCAAAGCCTTCCACCAATCACATCAGCAAGAGCCAGTGCAGGTGAGGGAGCTGGTCGCTGGCTAAGGGGCACCGCCCCGGGAAGCTGAGGCTATGCAATGCCTGTTCAGCCCCGCCAGGGACTGCGGGGCCGTCTCCTCCCATCTGTGGGCTCCAGAAGGGCCTCCTGCTTTACCTGGCTCCCTCCCTGGAGCAGGTCTGTGGCTGGCCTGCAGGCTGGCTCCATAAATGGTGTCTTGATAGTACTTGAGTCCAGGGCAGCCCCTAAGCTCTTCTGGAGGAATGGTGGATGTTTTCCCCCAACTCATCCCCCACTGGGACCATTCCTCAGCGCTCTCCTAGCCAGGTCCCAGGATGGCCTGGAGTTCTGAGCCAGCACCGCCTGAGGGCCCAGGGGAAACGCAGGTCCTCAGTGGGTGCTAAGCGAGAACAGAAGGCAGAGGTCACTGAACTGCTGGCGTGTGCAGGCCCTGGCCCACCCTGGCTGCCTGCCTTCCCCCACCCTCCAGCCCTGCTCCCATCGTCACCCCCATCTCGGGTGCCTGTCCCCTATTATAGTATTCTCAAGTGGCTCCTTCTACCCTGGGGAATCCTTCCTTCTTTCATTACATCCCTGCCTGGGAGAGGGGGAGCAAGGAGAGAGGCAGGTCCCTAACTCCCAGGCCTCAAAGAAGCCTCTCAGAACAGAAGTGGCTCTTGAGGGCCGTGCTGAGAGCCCACTCTCCCTGCATTAACCAGCGCAGAGAGAGATGCTACAACAGACGATGCTGTTACCCCGTGAGCTGGAGGACCCAGGTTCGGACATGCAGGAAAATCATACTCCATCTTTATCTGCTGTAGTCTCTGCCCCTCCCCCTCTGCCCCTGGCATCAGAGCCTGAGTAATCCACGGCAAGAGTGGATAATTAATTCAAGAAAGACCACATCCCGGGGCCTTGGCCCTTNGGACATGCAGGAAAATCATACTCCATCTTTATCTGCTGTAGTCTCTGCCCCTCCCCCTCTGCCCCTGGCATCAGAGCCTCAGTAATCCACGGCAAGAGTGGATAATTAATTCAAGAAAGACCACATCCCGGGGCCTTGGCCCTTTGACAGAGACAGGAGGGGAAGACAGGAAGAGGGGCTGAGAGTCTGCTGGAATAATCTCTTGTCTTGGGGCAAGATCGTTCCAGTCCTAATGAGACCCCCGGGCATTATCCCTGTGTGTATTGTCTATCATGGCCAGGAAAAGGGCGAGACCAACTTTATTTCTGAATTTAGACTGACTTAAAGAAGTGGCATCACATTTGAAGGGCACACAATCAATCTGTTACCCTCGCTGCATGAAATTGTATTTGCTTGCCACTTCCTATCTCGCTGGGCGCAGCTGGGCTGTAAGTCATCGGTGATAACATTCTTTATTATGCCGTCCTGTTTATGAACTGTGCCTGGAAAGAATGATAGAAATATGCAGCAATATGCAAAGGGANCCTCTTTCACTTTCATCAAGAGGCTTTTTAATTCCTCTTCACTTTCTGCCATAAGGGTGGTATCATCTGCCTATCTGAGGTTGTTGATATTACTCCCAGCAATCTTGATTCCAGCTTAGTAACTGCTAAATCAAATTACCACAAACTTTGTGGCTTAGGAACACAAAAATTTATTCTCTCACAATTATGGAGTCTAGCAGTCTCTGAAATCAAGGTGTCAGCAAAGCTATTTTACCTCTGCAGGCTCTAGGGAGGAATCATCTTTTCACTTTCTAGCATCTCATGGCCCCAGTAATTCATTGTGTAGTGACTGAATAATTCCAATCTCTGCACACATCTATCTTCACCGTCTCTGTGTTTATAATCTGCGACCTCTATTATCCTGTTATAAGGATACCAATAATTGGATTTAGGGCTCACCCTAAATTCAGGGTGATTTCATGTCGAGATCCTTAACTAATTAAATCTGCAAAGACTCTATCTCCAAATAAAGTCACATTCTGAATTTCTGGGTGGCTGTGTTTTTGAGGAGATACTGTTTCAACTCACTACATATGATCAGTAACATTGTTTAATTTTTGAATGTTAAATCAAACTTACTTTTTGGATAAACCCTTATTGGTCATGATTTATTAATATTTTTACAATTGTTAAATTGGATTTGGTAAACTTTTGTTTAAGAATCTTGCCTATATATTGGTAAGGAAGCTCAGTCTATAGCATTCTTTTCTTGCAATGGGTTTGCTAGGTTTTGATATCAGGATAAGGGCAGTTCAGTTCAGTTCAGTCACTCAGTTGTGTCCCACTCTTTGCGATCCCATGGACTATAGCACACCAGGCTTCCCTGTCCATTAACAACACCCAGAGCTTGCTCGAACTCATGTCTAACAAGTCAGTGATACCATCCAACCATCTCACCCTCTCTTGTCCTGTTCTCTTCTTACCTTCAATCTTTCTTAGCATCAGGGGATTTTCCAATAAGTCAGTTCTTTCCATCAGGTGGGCAAAATATTGGAGCTTCAGCTTCAGCATCAGTCTCTCCAATGAATATTCAGGACTGATTTCCTTTAGGATTGACTGGTTTGATCTTGCTGTCCAAGGAACTCTTAAGAGTCTTCTCCAACACCACAGTTCAAAAACATCAGTTCTTCAGCACTCAGCTTTCTTTATAGTCCAACTCTCACATCCATATATGACTACTGGAAAAACCATAGCTTTGAATAGATGGACCTTTTTTGGCAAAGTAATGTCTCTGCTTTTTAATATGCTGTCTATGTTGGTCATAGCTTTTCTTCCAAGGAGCAAGCATCTTTTAATTTCATGGCTGCAGTCACCATCTGCAGTGATTTTGGAGCCCCCCCAAATAGAGTCTCTCACTGTTTTCATTGTTTCCCCGTCTATTTGCCATGAAGTGATGGGGCCAGATGTCATGATCTTAGTTTTTTGANGCCTCGTCCACCACACACCCCGCCCCCCCTTTTTACCTACACCGACTTAACTCTGGTAAACTCCCCAAGCAAAATCCCCAGGCTCTGAACCTCAGCAAAATCTCAAAATCTGCAAGTGTTTTCTAGCCGCCTGAATTCCAATGAGTCTCAGGCAACCTGGCTGCCACGGAGACGGCTGGGGCTGGGCAGAATCTCCATCTCAGGGCACAGACGCCCCCGAGAAACAAAGGCTGGAGAGCAAGTCTTGCTCCTGTCCTCTTGATCCAAGATGGAGACTTCCTGGCAGAGGGACTCACCCTCTGGGCGCTGAGCCACTCACACAGCCTGGGCAGCCCCACACCCAGAAGGCGGCGAGTCTGGCCCCCTCCGGATCTGAGCTCTAGTGGACAGTCCCCCGCGCTGTGTCCACTTTCATAGAACTGATGGCTTTCAAGCTTGCTGCCTCCCTGCTGTTTCCTTGGTGGTTCTCCAAGTGGGGTCCCCTGACCCCCACCACCAGCAGCACATTTTCTAGGGACTCGGTTACAGATGCAAATTGGGGGGTTCTCCCTCCAGACTTGCTAAATGGGGGAATGGAGATGGGCTCAGCACCCTGTGTGTTAGCAAGTCCCCCTGGGGGATGCTGAGCGCGTCCAGGGTGAGGAGTGCTGTGTGAAAGACAGACAGGGACCAGGTATTTCATAGACATATTTCAGATATTTCATCTCTAGCACGTATCTACTACATAACTGTAGATGCCCAGTAAAAAGGAGCTGTGAGTGGAGCTGGGGCAACAGTCTTGGAATCCCACTCACCTGCCTCTCCCCAGCATCTGCGCAAAGCGACAAGGGTGGTGAGCAAACAGCAGGTGGATTTCTGGTACTCATGGTCCAAGATCTGGGGCTGGAGGGAGGTGGCGCACGGAGCCTCTTTCTTTCTGATCTGGGCAGTCTTGCTTGTCCAGCTCTCTGCAGCTAGACACCAGCCCCCAATCCCTTTCTGGGGTAAGGGACTTATCTCCCAAGGGAACCCCCTGAACTGGACTACCCGGTTCCCCTTTCTCATGGACCTTTGGTATCAGGTCTAAGACTTGTTCATGGATCTGGGGAGCATCTTGCTGGGTCTGGAAGATCCTACAGGTGTCGGAGTTGGTGGGACGGGGTTCTTATTCTGTGATTGAAAAGTGTTCATGTGGGTAAAGTACTTTTGTGCCTCTGACTTGGCAGCAATGAGCCATGCGTGTTTTCCCAAGTGGCCCCTTCTGCTCATTCCTGCTAGCAGAAAGAAGTCTCCTGAAGATGTCCTTTGTGGGCTAATTTGGGAGAGGTTCTTTGTAATAAATGAGGGGAGAAGGTGACTAGGCTCTTCTTGTGGGGATGTAACTTATGAAAGGGCTTCCCAGGTGGCACTAGTGATAAAGAACCCACCTGAAAAAGCAGGAGATGTAAGAGATGCAGGTTTGACCCCTGGGTCAGGAAGATCCTCTGGAGGAGGGCATGGCAATACTCTTGCTTGGAGAATCCCATGGACAGAGGAGCCTGGCGGGCTACAGTCCACAGGGTCGCGAAGAGCCAGACACGACTGAAGCGACTTGTCACAGAACACACAGCTTATGAAAGCATCATCGCCCTGAGCCTGAAGAGAGAAATAAGATGCACGCTTTCTTTTTTTTAAATGATCTTTTAATTATCTAGTATCGCAGTAATACATACTCGTGTGGAAAAATTGAAAAATTGTAGAATAGTACAAAAAAATTAACAAGTTATACTTTTTCTGTCTGGAGATAAGAGGGAATATTTTTCTGCTTTTTTGCTTTACTTTTTTTCTCTCTCTCCCTGTTTATTTTTACAAACTTGAGATTATATTGCATTCTGCTTTCTTTTTCCAGCTAACATCATAATGTGAGCATTTTTCCATTTCCTTAAATAGTCTTCAATGCTTTTTTTTTAGTGGCTGCACACTATTTTATAGTGTGGATGTATCATCGTTAAGCTTTTCCTGTGAATAAATTATTTTCCACGTCTCTTTCAGGATGTGGAAGTGGCAGCTTGTGATTTTAATACTAAAGGAAGCCGAGAGCGCAGAGAGAAAGAGGTGAGTCCCTTTGTCTCTGATGCCTGGCATCCGAGTCAGCGCTGAAGCAGGAGAAACCAATCAGTCAGTGGGGTTTGAAGTGAATGTCTGCAGTGACATTCGGGGTAAGAGATGAAATACTTCCCCCAGGGCAAGTGGCAGCGTTTGGCATTTTGAAGGTTGGCAATGAGATAAATGTAGTAAAATCCAGGTTCATGCAAAGCTTCCTTTTAATGCACTGGAACGGGGCTGTCACAGGACGGAAGTGGGAGAGGGGCTGGACCGGCAGGCTGGTGCTCCGCGGGCTCGTGGACTGCCTACCCCCCGGGGGTGGGGCGGGTCCTCAGCTGGGGCTCCACCAGGGCTCTACTCTCCCTGCTCCTGTGGAGAGAGCAGAGACCAGCCTGGAGCCCTCTGAGGTCACACCTCTGGTCCACAGCTCCCCTCTGCTATCGCATGTTGGGTTCGAACACCTGTGAACAGGAGTGGGAGACACGAAATCTCTTTAATGAGGAAAATAATAGGCGTCAGCCTGCACCGTCCAGTCTCCTGCCCACCGACTCTCCCTCTGCTCCTCAATCATGGCTCGAACTTTTTACAACCCTCAGCAACTCTGCTTTGCAAGAGTTTGGCAAGAGTTTCCAAAACCCTATCTGGCCAACTTTCTTTCCATTGTGCCCATCATAGCCACTTCTGCTAAAAGGGCCCCTCCAAAGTCAGCTGGTGTGGCTAGATAACCCCTGAACCGTGGGAACTCTTCTCTATTTATGTACTCATCTATCCTGGCTGCACTGGGTCTTCAATGCTGTGCACGGGCTTTCGTGAGTTGCAGCGAGGGCGAGCCACTCTTCACTGTGGTCAACAGGCTTCTCCTTGCAGTGTTTTCCCTTGTTGTGGAGCAAAGGCTCTAGGCTCGTGAGTCTCAGTAGCTGCAGCACGCAGGCTAGGGAGTTGTGTGTGCAGACTTAGTTGCTCTGCTGTAAAATGTTGGCAACATCGTGGTCTCCTCCCACTCTGTGTGCCATGACACCCCGCCTGCCAGGACATGACACCCAAAAAGGTCTTCAGGGATTGCCAGAAGCCCCTTGGGAGACAGAATCTTCCCTGGTTGAGAATTACTGGTTTAGAACAACATTTCCCAAGATGGACCCTGGAAAATCAAAGCTAGATGGAATCCCAATAGGTATTTTCTGAAAAACAGGGTTCTAAGATGAGCTAACTGTGGACAACAGCCAATTTTTTACTACCTCCAAACAGAGAGATCTGCCTTTCCTAGAACGAATCATGCAGGATATAGGTTTCTCAGATTGGCTTCTTTCACTTAGTAACATGCATGTGAGTGTCTGCCTTGTCTTTGATATGGCTTGATAGCTCCTTTCTTTTTGTGTGTGCTAAATAATATTCCACTGTCTGGATGTACCGCGGTTTAGTCATTCACCAAGGACATCTCGATTGCTCCCAAGTTTTGGCAATACAAATAGAGCTGTTTAAAAAAAAAAAAAATCTGTGGGCAGGTTTTTATGTTGACTTGTTTTCAGTTCCTTTGGGTAAATATCAAAATGCATGATTGGTTCAGTTCAGTTGCTCAGTCATGTCCTACTCTTTGTGACCCTATGAATCGCAGCACCCCAGGCCTCCCTGTTCATCACCATCTCTCAGAGTTCACTCAGACTCATGTCCATCAAGTCCATGATGCCATCCAGCCATCTCATCCTCGGTCATCCCCTTCTCCTCCTGCCCCCAATCCCTCCCAGCATCAAAGTCTTTTCCAATGAGT
>SJYV01020091.1:0-11394 GCA_006410875.1 Neotragus pygmaeus
GTGGTCTCTGCCCACTTGCATCTGTGCATGCTGCCCGCCTCCCCCCCCCCCCCAGTAACCATGGAGCTGGATGTGGGGTAAGTGAAGAGGAGTGGGGTTTGGTGTGAGGAGAGAGAGCAGAGTCAGCCTTGAGTCCCTGCGTGGGGGTGAGAGCCACATGAGTGATGTCAGGGGTGGCAGGAGGGCAGACAGGTGCCCAGGCCTGGCTCTGGCAGCAGCTGAGGCCCCTGGCAGCTCAAAGCTGCCTTCTGATCTCCTGGGGTTGGAGCCTGGGACTAGCAAATCTCCACTCAATTAAGACTCTTTAAAATGCATGTATCAGGGCAATCAGGACCCAAGTGCGGCAAAGTGAAGCTGACAGTTTCCTCTCAGTCCACTTAAGGCCACTTAGATCCCTATCTTCTCCAGGACAGGGCCAAGGGCCAGGCCTGGATGGCACAGGGGCAGCCTCTGCTGTTTCTGCCCCACCAGAGCCTCCAAAAGCTTGTTGTCCTTCACTGAGAAAAGCCAGCTGCTCTGTTTTGTAGCAGAATCGCTGAGTGAAAGCCACGCGGCAGAGGGTTCCTATGGTTAGTCTTCCCAGACCAGGGTGTCGCTCCCCTCCATGGTCCTCGCCCTCAGCTGGGCTTCAGGAGACAGGTCCAGCCTCTTCTGGTGAGTCACCTCCCCTTCCTGACCTTGGTTGATTCTGGATAAAATGGTGGACGAGTGACAGGTTTCATCTCACAAGTTGGCTGGTATCAACTGGTAATGCCTGCCAGAGTGCCGTACCCACACTCAGTAGTGGATTAGGTAGGTCTGCCCTGGTGCAGCAAGGGGGTTCAAGGCTCTGCCTTTTGGCCCTCCATGTGCTCGGGGCTTTTCAACATGTCCTCGTGGTTTTTGTTTATTTTACAGTCCAGAATGGCAAGTTGGTTGAGAGAGCCAGGAAAAAATTGAGAAGTGGTTAAGCTGATTTCATTTTTTCCTCTTATGTGTTTAAGAAGAAGATTCTTTAGTTTTTAACACTGATGTGTGACATAGGTGTGGGGAACCACTGGATTCTTTTGTCCACTGCTTTGCCTTTGGGTGAAGCTTAGAATGTGCCAGTGTTATGTCTGCGTGTGAGTTACCACATGCCCTTCATCATTTTAGGCTCAACATGGCCCAGCGATCGGTCTTAGCACAGCCTGGTATAGACAGGGTGGGCCCTCTGTTCCGGAGCCCCTGGTCTCTGCTCCCTCCTCCACGCCGTCTGTCCCCCATGCAGAGTAGAGCTGAAAGCCTGTGCCCACTGCCCACCCTGGGCCAGCAGCCCAGCTGTCCACAGTGCTGTGAGTGGCAGGTCTGGCCTGCCCAGCCTGTCCCGGTCAGCTGGGGTGGTGTCATGAGTACTCCATTCCATCAGTCTGGCCCTGACAGACAGGACTTCTTGAGGAACACTGGGACAGTGTCATGCCACTCCTCTGATACTTGTGTGAGGAGGAGGCAGAGCCGGCGGCCAGAGCAGTGTTGGGTCTCCCGTGTGCGGGTCAGCCGACAAGGTGTACTGACCACTCAGCCTCAACACCCGTTATACACGCTGTGGGCCAGGAACAAGGGGAATATGGTAATAAATGCTGCTTGAAACTCGGGGTCTACGGGATACAGAGGCATCGACCACAAGCATAATGAAGTGTCTTCAGAGCTGGGATGGAGCAGTGCGGGCAACGTGGGGTGGCACAAGGGGGCCTCTGCCGATGCCAGTGCCCACGGGGGAGGTGCGAACCCTTCCTTGTTTGGGAGACAGGTGCACCATCTGGCTCTTGGCAGCCATGATGCTCCCTCTAGTGGCTTGGGGGCTGCTGGAAAGAGAAGGACACTGGTGTGAAAAGCCCCTGAGCTCCCTGGCCTGTGGCCTCTCCCCAGTTTGCACCACGGGCCTGAGCCTGCCCGCAGCAGGGCCTTTCCCCAGTTTGCATCAGCCCCCTCAGCCTTCCCCAGTTTACAGCAGGGCCTCTCCTCCTGCAGACCCAGACTGCAAGCATCCCCGTGGCCCTGGAACAGCTGTGCACGTGCATGTCTACACACATCTCCCACCAGCACGTCCTATGCACATGCCATGTATACACTCACAGGCGCATGTGCTCAACATGCCTCTCACACACTCATCCGCTCACGTCCACGTCTGCACACCACATGTCAGCTCACACGCTCAGCTGGTGGACGTACATCTGCAAGGCAGCAGCGGGGGTTAAAAGCGCTTCCGTGGCTTCATGAAAAGTTTATTTATTGGGGCCTGGGAGGCTCAGAAGAATGGGCCCCAGACGTCGTGTGTCCTCAGCCTGTGGCGGAATGTGCCACTTGACGTGAACTGGGGTCTTCTCATGAGAGCCCAGAGGAGAGCCAAGGACACAGCCCGAAAGATGGACGTTCCTGTGACAGTCCCTGAGTGACATGCCAGGCGCTGAGTCATGTCACACAAGTGTGCACAGAGCCATCTCGGAGCTCTTGCTCTAGACACTCACAGACACACTGACGCACACAGTCAGAGGGGTACACTGAAACCAGACACAGAGTCCACACACCCGTGTTTCAGAGGTTTGGTAGAGTTGTTGACAAGGTATTAGGTGAGTGTGGAGTGAGAATGAGGTACACATGCCTGGCAGAGCCTCTGAGGATTCTGAGGAGGTGCCATTTCACATGGGTTTTGAAAGGTGAGTAGGAGTTTGCTGGGTCGAGAGCGAACTGACTCCTGGGGTGGGGCCCAGGAGTCACCCGGGCAGTGATGACACAGATGGTCCCTGAAGCAGCTGTGAGACAGACCAGCCTGGCTGCGAGGGGTAAGATAGGAGAGGAGCGGAGACGAGGCTGGAAGGTAGTGGGGGTAGGCGCCCAGTGCCCTTAGGTCTGTGAACAACCCCACTGTGGGCCTTATGAAAGGCGGGGCATTGCCCAGCAGAAATGACTCACCTAGACAAGGAGGCTGGACGCCTCCCCACCCCCGGCAGGGGTGCCTGAGGCTCAGCCGAGAGCAGGACATGCGTCCTCAGGGGGCACAGTCTGGGCACAAGTGTCCGCAGGCCCACTGTGCCATCATTCTGGGACAGAGAACACAGGGCGGAGGCAGACAGGTTGGAATGAAGGCTGGGGTCTCCAGATCCAGCTGGGTGGGCCCTAGAGGGGACAGGCTGGCCCAGGCATGAGTGTGGCCCTATACTGTTAGGCAGCTTCCTTCTCTGCTGGGGGCATCAGCCAGAGACAGCTCTGCCCCTGTGGACACTTGGCAACATCTGGATGCATTTCTGTTGTCACAACCTGAGAAGGGGGCGGTGCTGGCATCTGGTGGGTGGAGGCCAGGGATGTTCTTGGCACCCTCTGTGGGGGAAGGACCCAGTGGGGGGACAGTCCCATAGAGAATTGTACCCTTTATGAGTTTCCCGCAGCTGCCACACCGAAAGACCACACACAGGGGCTTAAAACAATAGAAATGAAACTCTCAGTCTGGAGGCCAGAGTGGAGGTCGCAGTGTGGGCAGGGGCCCTGTGGGAGAGTCCCTGCCACCTCTCCTGGGAGGATCTGGGGCTCAGCACATTTTGGGGGTCATGATTCATTTCAGGCCCCAAATGTCAGTAGTGCTGAGGTTGAGCAGCCCTGCACCCCGTGGAGAAACCCGTCCCCCCTGCCACCCGCAGCGGCTGCCCAGCCCACACAGATGCCCTTCTGGGGGCCGCAGACCCGGTCGGCTGGCTCTACTGGCCTCCACCTCTGCTCAGACCTGCCGCAGGGGCCCCTGCTTCATCAGGCTGTGACTTGTGTGGGAAGCACAAGGGGGCCAGCGCAGCCCTGGGTAGTTTCCTGGTGGAAAGGAAGGTGGGCAGGGAGCCAGGGGACAACAGGGAGAGCTGCTGGGTTTGAGGGGGGCGTCTTCCAGAGCTTGGTCACTCCGTCCAGCCCTGGGTGCAGGCTGACATAGTGTCCTCCTCACCCACTGTCTCCGTGTGGGATTCCCTGGGCTCCCCCACCCTTCTCCCTCATGTCCCCGCCCCAGAGCCGTGAAGGAGTGGCTATGCCCCAGAGTGGGAGGGGTGTGGGAAGGGATGGGGCCTGTCTGCCACACCCAGCCTGGGGGTTACTGCCCATTATTGGGGGTGGCTAGAGGGCGGAGGCTCGCGTCCCCTAGGAAACACCACAGACGGGCAGCTTAGACACCAGGAGCTTATCCTCAGATGGTTCTGGGGGATGGAAGTCCAAGATCAAGGTGCCGACAGGTTTGTTCCCTCTGAGGCCTCTCTCCCTGCAGGTAGATGGTCCTTATCCCCTCTTCTCACAAGGACCCCTGTTGTGTTGGATTACAGCTGCACCTCAATGACCTCATTTTACCCAAACTCCCTCTTTAAAAGCCTTAGCTCCAATCACAATCACTTTCTGAGATCCGGGAGGCTAGAACTTCAACATACGCAGTGGGGGCAGTGGGGGGCAGGATATGATCCAGCCCACCCCAGGCCACGGTCCTTGATAGCTGAGTGAGAGTAACCTGTCAAAAGGGTCAGCCCAGTTCCCCCAGCGAGGATGCCAGCCATTGCCCGAAAGCATGTGGAGTCTCTAACACACGAGGTTTGGCAACCCGTCTGTAAAACCTCAGGGTGTTTACACATTCCTGTAAGGAAGGAAAAAACCCAAGAAGCAAAAAGCCAGAGCAATTATTCACTCTTGCTTTCTTAAGCTGCAGAAGGAGCCAGCTGGGAAATCATGAGTCAAGTAAAATCCTTTATGGAATGAGCAAAAACAAAAGGAACAAAAGCCGTTTGACTTGCTCACCGAACCCCCGTGGGGAGACGCTCACTGGGGCTGGGAATGTTTACCCTTCGCACCCCCATCCTCGTCCCCTGCCCTGGCCAGGCCGTCTGCAGTCCCCTGTATCCGTTCCCCAGATGCTTAAGTCACTGCTTATAATGGCACAAGATGCAGAAGGTGGCTCTCCGAGGCTGGAAAAACAGTCCCGTGTCCTCGGCTGGCAGCTGACTCATTGGCTCCACACGGAAGCTCCGTTCCCGGGCACCCACCTGAGGTGGGCCTTGCTGGTGCCGTGGACACAGCCTGTGAATGTTTGAGTGGTCCCACGTCCATGTGGACAGCATCCAGGCCCCTTCTACAAGTGACTTTGAACCTCATTTGGGACGCAAGACATATACAACTCCTTCTGGAAGTTTCCCTCGGTCCCCCCTGGCAGCATGGGTGCCTCCCCATTGCGGTCACACTTGGTGCTTGTCCTCTGCTCTGCAGCTGTGTGCTGACCGACCCATAGCCTACACTTCCTGAGGAGAGACATGTCCCTTCCAACCTGGGCTCCAGGGGAGCACAGGGAAAGAGCACTTCAATCAGCTTGGTGCTCCCAGGGCAGGTGTAGGGAGCAGCTCAGAGCAGCCAATTCATCTGCATTGCTTGAATGGATGGGTAGATGGGTAGGTGGGTGGGTGGGTGGCTGAATGGATGAGTGGATGGCTGGATAGGTGGACAGACGAATGGGTGGATGAATGGGAGGATGGGTGGGTGAATGGATGGATGACTGTGTGGATGGGAGGATGGATGGATGATTGGATTCATGGGGAGATGGATGGGCAGATGGGTGTGCGGATGGAGGGATGATAAAGCAGCACCTCACTGTGACAACCAGGCCATGTTCGGGCTCAGGGGTGTGGCTCAGAAAGCCCATGATCTGGGGAAGCACAGAAACCAACCTGCCCCAGGAGACTTGAAACTACTGCCAAAGACAAGAGGAGACCCCCTCGCTGCACACCAGTGCTGAAAGGACAACAGTGAACCAACCCAGGACTTCCCAGAAGACTACACATGCCCCCCGCCCAGGTCCAGGCCCTTGGCCTTTTTGTTTTGCTGTTGGAGGCTCACTGCCATGAGGACAGGAGCGTGTTCTGAAGAGACCACCACCTTTCCCATGAGGACATCCCCCCAGGATCTGCAGAGGTACTGTCGTGGGCCAGGCCCTGCAGCACACGGAGCTCAGGGCAGACACTAGTCGGGACCTGGGGGATGAAGCAGTGAGGCAGATGGACTGGTCTCTGCAGGTCCTCAGGAGCAGGAGTTGGGGGAGGCATGTGTCGGCCCCAAGGCCTTTCCCACTTGGACCCAGTCCTCCCACGCCCCCTGCGCCATCTCCTCTGTGGGTCCTGGAGCTGTGTCCAAAGCTGGGAGGTCAGCTGCCTGGGAAAAATCAAATGCTGGCAGGCAGTAGTCACTGCTGAGTTCCCAGATGAGTCACTGCATGACAGTCACCTTCCTCATCCCTGACAGACCCGAATATATTAGTCAGCCCCGAAGAGGGGGTTCTCATCCCCAAGCATCCCTACCCCCCATGAATCAAGCCTCCAGACTATTTTTAGGCCATTTCTTTGGATTGTCAAAGCTTGTTTACCCTGGATCGGGGCTGCTTCAAAACTCTCCACCCAACTACCAGCCCCAAGACGAAGAGCGAGGAAGTGAACAGTGGCTGCCTGGTCAGACCTCCGGGGCCAGGCTGAACAGCTTGTGACAGCGGGACATCCTCCAGCTGGGGCTCTGGTGCCCCCCCCTGAAGCTGTTAAGGTGGCCCCCAGAGCCCATCCTCTTCTCCTCTGCCTCCCGAGATGGACTGAGAACTCTAGCTCACTCATGTTCACGGACCCAGCTCCACCCCAGAAGACTCATTAAAGTCTGCATTCTTTTACTCCTTCATTCTTCATTCCTCTCCCCAGGAGAGTAGAAGGAGCAGCATCAGGGATAGTAGTGAGGGAAGCGGGAGGGGTTAGGGCAGGTACTGACCACCTGGAGGAGGGGAGTGCTGAAGATGAGTAGGTGTCAGCTGGGCAGAGGGGGATGCGAAGAGATGTTCTGGCAGAGTGGTCCCCACTTGAGAGTGCATCTGAGTCTGCAGGGCACCTGTTAAACCCAGATGGCCGGGCCCCGTGCCCGAGCTTCTGATCCACTGGTCAGGGTGAAGCCCATGACTTAGATTTCTAACAAGTTTCCTTGATGCCGATGCTGGGCTCCAGGGACCTCCCCTTGAAGACCACTGTTCTAGGAAGAGGGAACAGCACATACGAAAGATAGAGGTGACAGGGTGAATGAGTGATGAGTGAGTGTGCTGGGAGTTGCTTTTCCCCCGACAGAGTTGGGTCAGTGTGTTGTCTCTCTTGTACCCAGTGGCGCCTGAAGATGAACACCACATTAATCCTGCAGTTGGAAGGTCAACTTGATCTGGGTCTCCTGGGACTTCCCTGGTGGCTTAGTGGTAAAGATTCTGCCTGCCAAGCAAGAGACGTGAGTTCAATACCTGTGTTGGGAAGATCCCCTGGAGAAGGAAATGGCAATCCACTCTAGTATTCTTGCCTGGAAAACCCCATGGACAGGAACCTGGCGGGACGCGGTCCATGGGGCCGGAAAGAGCATGACACAGCTTACTGAATAAATGACTGGGTCGCCTAACGCCAGGGCCAAGGCCAGGCAGCTCCCTGGGATGAGTAAGGGATGAGTGAACACATCCGTGACCCCTGGAGAGGACAGCTGTGTGGATGACCCCATCAACATGCTGCCTCCACGCGCCTCCTTCCTCCTAACTCCAGCCCCGGTTCATCAACCCCACCCTCCCTGGGCTCCCTGCTTCCTGAACCCCCAGCTTCAGAATGTTGTTACTTGTCATCTGCACCCTGCAGAGCTGGCGTGTTGTGGGTGATGAGTGGGTCTGAGGCTCAGTGGAGAGCCTGGGGCCTGGGGTTGGCAGGAGTGCCAGGGCACTTACTCTGGATGCTTATCATGGCAAAAACAAGGGTGCTGTGGATTTTGCTCTGTCCCCACTATGGCTCCAATTTCTGTCTCCAGGAGTTGCAGTATTCTTTAAAAATTCCTCCAGTTAATTTGACCTTATGTAGAATTTATGAAGCTGAGTGTATGCTAGAATAGTGCTGGAGATGGGGAGGTGGTAGGCTAATTGTGTTTCTTTAAACATTGATGAACTCGGTGTAACAGAACTGTGGAGCTGTCTTTGCAATCATTTCTCTCAATTCCTGCATGTTAACAACGAGGAAGTTCAGGTGCCCAGAGAGAAATCTACCTATGCAACCAAAACAGCTGAACTGTCAGAGCTGAGCTGGAACCATGGGTTCCTGGAGGAGGTGGTGCTTTTCTGTGTTATGAGTCTTGAGTGAGTTTCCTTTTGCTGCCCCCACAATCTTGCTAGGGGGGCATCCATATCTAATCATATTTCTAATTATGTGTGTATATTAGACTGAATTCTTTTTTCTGGTTTTATTAAACTATTTGCCTTTCCACACTCCAACACAAATACTCTGTTGATGGCACTAGATATAGAGTAAAACTTAGTGTCAGATAGTGTAACTTCTCTTTGTGATTTTTTTTTTAAAGACCATTTGGCTATTCTAGATCCTTTCCATTTTCATATAACTTTTAGGGACAACTTATTAATTTCTACCTAAAAAAGGAAGTCTTCTGTGATTTTTATTGCTTTGAATCTATAGATAAATTTGAGGGAAGATTGATATCATGAGGGTATTGAGTGTTCAAATCCATGAACATGGTATATCTCTCCGTTTATCTGGGTCTTTTTAAATTTCTTCCAATAATGTTTTGTAGTTTCCAAGTAGAATCTCAACAGCTCCTTAAGACATAGACATATAAAACATGCATCCTGTTCTCAGTTTGTTAATGTCTGGTACTGAAAACAAGCCCCAAACCTGGACTTTGGCCCCAACCAATTTAAGACAAGCTGTCATTCACAAACAAGTTTCCAGTCCCTCTTGGCTGGTGTGTAGATGCAGAGTGTACTTGTGGTCTCCTTCATTCCTCAAGTGTTTATCAAGCATCCAAACAGTGAGTATATGGTGCTAAATCGGGTGCTAAACCAGGGGAGGAAATTCAATAATGATCATTCAGCAGCATCGATGCTCTTTATGTGCCAGCAGTTTCTACACGCAGCCCTGTGCTCCCTGATTTCATCTCCACAACCGTAAAGCAGCTGCTTATTTTATGCCCATTGGGCAGACATGGTTTTGGGAGGTTAAATCTTTGGACCAAGTTCCCCAAACCCTGTTCCTATCATGGGGCTAAGCTCTCTGGAAAATGAGTGTGTGTGAGATAGCAGGGAAGGTGCGAGGATCACTTTCCTTGCTGAGCACTTTCCTTTCCTCAGTTTTGGAATGAGATAAACTGAAATGATGGTCCAGAGGTTTCTTTTCCTTCTACATTCTCTGCTACTGCACGGGCTCTCGTACCCTCTGTGTAACGCAAGGAAACATCCATAAAATAAGTAAATGTGTGATTGTGTCCCAGGCCGAGGTTATTTCAGTAGACTCTAGCACAGAACCATGGGAAAAGGCTTTGACAGATGAAAAGTTGCAGAAGAGCAACACAGACCCAGGCAATTTGTGTGTGTGGATGAGCCACCTCACCTTTGAGGGAGCATCATCAGGGCCTCTGGATTACTGGGTCTCAGAGGAAGGGGCGGTTTCAGGACCACTTGGATGATGTTTGGATTTGTTCAAGGAAGAGTTCCTGGAAGGAAAGAGATGGCTCAGCACAGCTCAGTAGCTCAGAATGCCTCACCTTGAGGCCCAGGAGCTCTGTCCCCTGCCACTGATCAGCTTTCCCTGCCGCGGCAGGGGGCCCTGGCCCTGTGGACTGGAGGAGGTCCAGCCCAGAAGGAGGGCGAGTTCACTCAAGGTTCTGGGCTTGAAATTTCCGGCAGAACGTGGGAGGGAAGACATCCTCGGGGTCGAGCTGCTAGAGGGATGCTAAGCATTGTAGCACTTGGCCTGAACCCTCTGTTTCTTTTAGAAGCTATAGGACCGCTTCTCGGCCTTTTGGCTACAATCAAGTGTAGAAGCTATAGGGTCTTGAGGCGTTTGGATGATTAATAATAACGGTGACAGTGGTTGCGATAGTGACAAAGCAGCTGACCCTCTGGGGGCTTTAGCAATGGGTGGAGGGGACCCACCCCAGCCCATGGAGCTGCCTCTTAGCGGAGGAAACACGTCGGGAGCAGCCTCCTCATGTCCTCCCCAGGATGCAGGGGTCACTGTCACTCCTGCTGTACACCCGAGGAGCTGGGCCTCAGAGACATTCAGACCTTCCCACTCAGTTCTGGGTATTTTTCTTTTCTGTAATGTGCAGTGGCCCCCTATTTACTATGACATTGATCTAAATGCCACCATTTCCTTCCTCTGTTATCAAATTCGAACCCACCTATAAATAATGACCCTGAAAGATAATAGAACCTCCTCCCTGGACCAGGCAATGTGACCTGGTAAAAGGACTTTGCAGATGTGACTGAGTTAGGGATCTTGAGATGGAAGATTAGTCTGAATCATCCAGGGGGAGGGGAGGGCCCGTATAAGAAGGAGGCAGAGATCTGAGACAAACTGGACCATTGAGGCCGTAAGCCAAGGACTGACTGCAGCCTCTAGAAGCTGTAGATGAGCTGTGTTGGGGCTCAGCTGAAAGTAGGGTCTTGGGCCAGCATATGGAGGGCCTCCTTCCTGCAGGGGCTTCCGCAGTGTAACCTAGGAGGTGTCTGGAGAGGTTGGAGGACGCTGTGACTGACGTGGGGACCGGAGTTCTCATGCGTCTCATGGCTTCCTGGGGCCCACAGTAAGGGGGTGGGGTGCAGGAGGCCACACTCTAGGGGGTCCAGAAGGGTCAGCCAGGCTCATTTCCTTCAGGGAAAACCCACCTTGACCTTTTGAAATTATGAGCCCCCATCCAGTATGGAGGCCCTGTGCTGCCCACAGTACTGGCCCCAAAACCAGCTTGGAGGGGGTTGGAAACACAGGATAAATGGACCAGCACGTCTGTGTCTACGGCGGCACCCCCAACCCTCATGCATCCCACCTGCTGAGGACCCCATCCCATGTGCCGTGTGCCCGCCAGGGAGCAGCCTGTTTGAGGGGGCTGCCGGCAGGTTGCTGCTGTTCCCATGGGCGGGAGGCCTGGAGGATGAGGGGCCAGAGCCCATGGGATTCTGGGGCTCCCCAGCCACCAGAAGGAGGCTTCTGTGGGTACCCCTGAGGCCGCTGGTGCACAAGGACTCAGGGCTGCCTGCTCTCAGAATCTCGGGGCACCGGCTCCCAGAGCCGCCAGGCTGGTGGCCGAGGACACACGCCCCTCATGGCCATGTACTGCCACCCACTCTCTCGCTGGGTTCTGGCCCCCAACCACACTGCTCTGTGCTTAGGGGTAGGAATCGGGCTCATGGGGCTCCGACAGAAGAGGCCGCTCCATGCCGGTGGTAATCTACGGGAATCTGTGCTGGAAACAGAGCAACCTGAAATAACAAAAGAGCTGGGCAGGCTCCAGAGGCTTCTGGCAGGAGCGTCCAACACATCACGAGATGGGGCGGGCAGCCCAGAGGAGGTAGAGGGCGGGGCG
>SJYV01020093.1:5568-16154 GCA_006410875.1 Neotragus pygmaeus
AAATCCCTTATGATTATACAGTGGAAGTGAGAAATAGATTTAAGGGCCTAGATCTGATAGATAGAGTGCCTGATGAACTATGGAATGAGGTTCGTGACATTGTACAAGAGACAGGGATCAAGACCATCCCCATGGAAAAGAAATGCAAAAAAGCAAAATGGCTGTCTGGGGAGGCCTTACAAATAGCTGTGAAAAGAAGAGAAGCAAAAAGCAAAGGAGAAAAGGAAAGATATAAGCATCTGAATGCAGAGTTCCAAAGAATAGCAAGAAGAGATAAGAAAGCCTTCTTCAGTGATCAATGCATTTTTCTACCACTTCTCCAAGCATGGCTGAATAAGAGGGCTAAAGAGCCAAGACCAGGACTTCCCTGGTTGTTCAGTGGTTAGGAACCTGCCTGCCAATGCAGAGGACACAGGTTCCACTCCTGGCCTGGGAAGATGCCACATGCTGTGGGGCATTTAATCCTGCAAGCCACAACTACTGAAGCTTGCCTGCCCTAGAACCCACACTCTGCAACAAAAAGCCACTGCAATGAGAAGCCTGCACACTGCAACTAGAGAGTAGCCCCTGCTCACTGCAACTAGAGAAAACCCATCTCACCAATGAAGACCCAATGCAGCCAAAAATTAAAATAAAAAAGAGCAGAGACCACTGGGCGTGGGGATCACAACAAAAATGCACCTTAGCTGCAAATCCACACACCCTGGGCACTTAGTATGGAGATCAAAAAGCTGGTGCTCTTGGGAAAACCTGTCAACGACTGCGGAAGTTATGCAGTTGAGGGATGGTTGGTAAAGAAGTCACAAAGAGAGAGGTCCCATCTCACTGGCTCCTCTTCTCCATGCTTACAGCTAACTAGCAGATACCCCAGCTCACTGACGGGTTGGGGGATAGGGAGATGTCTCCTTCATATGCATTTAACTTCCAAACCTTCTGGCCACTCCAAACACAGTAAACTCAGCATCCCCTGCTCTGAGCAGATGAACTGCTGGAAGGCAAAGCTGCTGTCCAAGATGGCAACTGGTCCCTGGATGGACAGAGGTTAGAAGACCTGGGGGCTACAGCTGGGCAGTGACACAGTAGACTAAAACATGGGGACACCTCAAGACACTAGATCTATTAGGCTTTTTAGGATTGCCCAGATCTTTTGCTTTTGAGGAATTAAGTGTCCACAGACACCTTCTTCCAACAACACAAGAGAAGACTCTACACATGGATATCACCAGATGGTCAATACTGAAATCAGATTGATTATATTCTCTGCAGTCAAAGATGGAGAGGCTCTATATAGTCAGTCAAAGATGGAGAGGCTCTATATAGTCAGCAAAAGCAAGACCGGGAGCTGACTGTGGCTCAGATCATGAACTCCTTATTACCAGACTTAAATTGAAGAAAGTAGGGAAAACCACTAGGCCATTCAGGTATGACCTAAATCAAATCCTTTATGATTATACAGTGGAAGTGACAAATAGATTCAAGGGACTAGATCTGATAGAAAGAGTGCCTGAAGAACTATGGATGGAGGTTTGTGACACTGTACCAGAGGCAGTGTTCAAGACCATTCTCAAGAAAAAGAAATGCAAAAAGGCAAAATGGTTGTCTGAGGAGGCCTTACAAATAGCTGGGAAAAGGAGAGAAGCAAAAGGCAAAGGAGAAAAGGAAAGAGATATCTATTTGAATACAGAGTTCAAAAGAATAGTGAGGAGAGATAAGAAAGCCTTCCTCAGTGATCAATGTAAAGAAATAGAGGAAAACAATAGAATGGGAAAGACTAGAGAATTCTTCAAGAAGATTAGAGATATCAAGGCAACTTTTCATGCAAAGATGGGCACAATCAAGGACAGAAATGATACGGACCTAACAGAAGCATAAGATATTAAAAANAGTAGTCATGTATGGATGTGAGAGCTGGACTATAAAGAAAGCTGAGTGTCGAAGAATTGATGCTTTTGAATTGTGGTATTGGAGAAGAATCTTGAGACTTCCTTGGCTTGCAAGGAGATCCAACCAGTCCATCTTAAAGGAAATCAGTCCTAAATATTCATTGGGAGGACTGATGCTGAAGCTGAAACTCTAACACTCTGGCCACCTGATGCAAAGAACTGACTCATTAGAAAAGATTCTGATGCTGGGAAAGATTGAAGGTGGGAGAAAAAGCGGACAACAGAGGATGAGATGGTTGGATGGGGTCACTGACTCAATGGACATGAGTTTGAGTAGACTCCAGGAGTTGGTGATGGACCGGGAGTCCTGGCGTGCTGCAGTCCATGGGGTCGCAAAGAGTCAGACATGACTGAATGACTGAACTGAACTGAACATCTGTTGCTTTTTAGGAATCAAGTGTCCACATGGAGTCAAAGAGTTGAAATGTCCAGAACAGATATGGGAACCATCACCAGCTACCCTGTCCCCTCTGTCTCCCTTGAGGATTGAGTCCAAACTACAGTCATAGTCTGTATGGGAATTCCTAAATAATGTACTTTCACAGCCTTGAGAAATTCTACAGAAATAACACCTGGAAAAAGAGCAAATATTAAGACACTATGTTAATGATTATCTTTCATGTTTTTCTTAAGGAAAATCACCTTGTTACAAACCCCAAGGACAGACCCAGAAGAGAGTATGACTGGGATCATGAAAGCATGGACCTTGGAACACCAGCTCAGCACCAGGCATGAATGCTGCCTACGCACTTGCTAATTGTTACTGAGACTAGCCCTGAAGGGAACAACCTGGTGTCAACACAAGGATATCTGGACTCTGTTGGTGTAGTCCATGACATTTAGAAGTACGTGATTAACACAGCATGTGTCTTGAGAAAGATAAGATTTGAGAAAGTCTTTTGTTGTCTGCAATTAGGAATAAAAGCTGGACTCAAAGTGGACTCTGTACCTCAGTCCAATAGAGGCTTCAAGTCTCCTGATCTATTGCACCAGATTTCGTGTTCTGTCTTCATTCTCTTTGCTTGCTCCCAGACCATTAAGGCAGCACTAGTCCTCACCCCCAGAGTGAGATGCTGCAAGCATCCTGGGAGGAAGAGGAACATGGTACATACTTCAGTGAAGCGAAATCAGGAACGACTTCAAATAATCAAAGGACAAGGGCATTTCTGATGAGGGTGATTAATATAGAGGCACTAAACCTGGTTAATGTGACAGAGAATATCAGAAGGAGATAGGGAGACCTCGCTGGCCTAGACCTGAAGGAACAGAAAGAGCAAGGGCCATGGTCATTTAATGACCAAAGGCAGGCATAGAAACTAAGATCCGAGACAGAGAAGGTTTTGGTGTTTATGAACAAGGACTAAGTGAATGTGACCAAGACAGAATGACCATGAGAACGGGGTCAGCTCCCAGGATGAGGCTGGAGACACTGGCAGCGACCTGAGGAGTTAGGGTGCTGCCCTGAGGACACAGGGAAGCCAGCGGAGGTGGGGGGGGGTCGCTTCACATTGACCTTTATTCACAGAAGACAGCTCATGATTTCCTCTCAGGCTCGGTGCCTATGTTCCTGCCTCTATCCTACTGTTTGTCTTTTTCATTTTAGATAACTAAGGTCCATTTAAAATTCTAATAAAACTGGCACTCCCTCCAAGAAGAACTGCCACACACAGTCAGGCACTCAATTTGGCCAATCATTTCAGGGGTCACTGTTGCTCAGTTTCTGGACCTGAAGAAGCATCATTAGATCAACTCATAGCTCACTAGTTACCAGATCACATAAAAGAGGGGAAAATGGAGTATCAGACTAACAGCTTAAATTAGATTTGACTCTTAACATAAAAGATCGCTGACATCCTTACTAAGAACTCATCAAAATAGTCTATAACTATTTACTAGTTACCAAAAAACGTTTCCTGATAAATCATAAAGAGGAGGCAGAGAACAGGCCTCAAATAAACATGAAAGAAACCTAAAGCGAATCAGCTTGTTAAATTTTTTTCACTGAAGAATATTGGCGCAAGGTATAAAAAAAAACAGCTGAGAATATAGCATATTCAGAAAAGAATGACATGAATTAATTATAGGAGGCCACCAAATCTTATTTCAGAAGTGAATAATTGTTTACAAGAAAGTTGCTATTGAATAAAAAAAATCTTTATTTCAAGCTACAAAAAAGAATTAAATGTAAAAGAAGGAGAAAGCTAAAAGTAAAATCATGGCAAACAACATGTTTAAAGTTCTTTGAAAAGACATCATGTAGTAAGAGTCAGTCAGTTCTTGCCCCAATTCTCTCACATAACCTATATTCCAGGAACAGGGAAGAGAGTGACCCACACTTGAGAAAATCAAGTCACTACCACAGCCCTTACCTCAACAGGCTCTACACATGCATGCTCTTTTAATACAAATAATTACAAAATGCACACGCCTTACAGACAGAAGTTTTGCAATTCTCATTCTCATCTGTATAATTTAAGGAAACAAGTTTTTAAATTACTAGATTTTAAAGCCAAAAATAAATGTATCACAATTTATTAATTCTTACCCAAACAATTTAGCACTCTTCTGGATCTAGTGCCCTCCCCCACCTGCACACTAGTTGTTTCCACTTCATTTGGTTTATCTGTTTCCCTTCCCCTCTGCCCTCCTGCTGTCCCTGTCCTCCTCTCTATTTCTTCCCCGCCTCCCAACCGGCCTCTCTCTGCTATCTGTTCGTGGTCAAGTTGCTTTCTCTCCAACCTCCCTGCTGCTGCTAAGTTGCTTCAGTCATGTCCAACTCTATGCGACCCCATAGATTGCAGCCCACCAGGCTACNTCCTCTCTATTTCTTCCCCGCCTCCCAACCGGCCTCTCTCTGCTATCTGTTCGTGGTCAAGTTGCTTTCTCTCCAACCTCCCTGCTGCTGCTAAGTTGCTTCAGTCATGTCCAACTCTATGCGACCCCATAGATTGCAGCCCACCAGGCTACCCCGTCCCTGGGATTCTCCAGGCAAGAACACTGGAGTGGGTTGCCCTTTCCTTCTCCAATGCATGAAAGTAAAAAGTGAAAGTGAAGTCGCTCAGTCGTGTCCGACTCTTTCCGACCCCACGGACTGCAGCCTACCAGGCTCCTCCGCCCAACCTCCCTGGTGATCCTCAATCTCCATATTTCTGCCTTTCTTCCTCCATCTCTGCCCTCCCAACTCTCTGGCTCCCCCAAGAGGCTATGCTTCCTTTCAGATCGCTTTCTTTCTCAGCTCCTCCAATCACTTTGTCTCCCAGCAGGATACTGCTCTGTAAGTCAAGGTCCCAACACTCGTATCCCCTTTGTGGGCTCTCTGTGTGAACTGCGTCTCCACTGTTGCCCTTTTTGGGACCCCTGATTTACAGCCTCTCCCCCTTTAAGGATAGATACATAAGGGGGTGGCAGAGGATGAGATGGTGAGATACCATCCCTGGACTCAATGGACATGAATCTGAGGAAATTCTGGAAGATACAGGGGTTGCAAAGACTCGGACTGAAAAGCACCTCTCTTTCCTCACCTATAACTCTCCAGAGATCCTGTTTCTGCTAAAGTTCTTTCCTTTCCCCACCCGCTACTGAAGGGGTATTCTCTTTCATGTTGCTGTCTCTTCCAAGTTCCTCACAATCCTCTTCACTGTCATCACTTCTCCCTCATGCTTTTCTCTATTTTCTATTTTTCTTGGAGTTGCTGTCTCTGCTTCTCATGACCACACCTCGCCCACTAACTACAGGGTAGGAGACTGAGAAAGTAGCCCCACTTCCACAAGAGCCACATTCCAGCAGGTGGAATTTAAGACAGAAGAACCATGGGTGTCACGTGGCTGGTTCAGGTCACCTAATTCCACATGGGCCTAGAGGAGGGCCTAGAGGAGCTATCCCACGTTGAAGGTCAGGAACGGAGGCGGTAAGGAGATACCCCTCGTCCAAGGTAAGGAGCAGCGGCTGTGCTTTGCTGGAGAAGCCATGAAGAGATACCCCACGCCCAAGGTAAGAGAAACCCAAGTAAGATGGTAGGTGATGCAAGAAGGCATCAGAGTGCAGACACACTGAAACCATACTCACAAAAACTAGTCAATCTAATCACACTAGGACCACAGTCTTGTCTAGCTCAATGAAACCAAGCCACGCCTGCGGGGCAACCCAAGAAAGGCAGGTCATGGTGGAGAGGACTGACAGAACCTGGTCCACTGGAGAAAGGAATGGCAAGCCACTTCAGTATTCTTGCCTTGAGAACTCCATNTGAGGTTATTGATATTTCTCCTGGCAATCTTGATTCCAGCTTGTGCTTCCTTCAGCCCAGCGTTTCTCATGATGTACTCTGCATAGAAGTTAAATAAGAACAGTGCCAATATACAGCCTTGATGTACTCCTTTTCCTATTTGAAACCAGTCTGTTGTTCCATGTCCAGTTCTAACTGTTGCTTCCTGACCTGTATACAGGTTTCTCAAGAGGCAGATTAGGTGGTCTGGTATTCCCATCTCTTTCAGAATTTTCCACAGTTTATGGTGATCCACATAGTCAAAGGCTTTGGCATAGTCAATAAAGCAGAAATAGAAGTATTTCTGGAACTCTCTTGCTTTTTCCATGATCCAGCAGATGTTGGCAATTTGATCTTTGGTTCCTCTGCCTTTTCTAAAACCAGCTAGAACATCTGGAAGTTCACGGTTCACGTACTGCTGAAGCCTGGCTTGGAGAATTTTGAACATTACTTTGATAGCATGTGAGATGAGTGCAACTGTACAGTAGTTTGAGCATTTTTTGGCATTGCCTTACTTTGGGATTGGAATGAAAACTGACCTTTTCCAGTCCTGTGGCCACTACTGAATTTTCCAAATTTGCTGACATATTGAGTGCATCGTCTTTTAGGATTTGAAATAGCTCAACTGGAGTTCCATCACCTCCACTAACTTTGTTCTAGTTTGCATTCCCACCAACAGTGTAAGAGGGTTCCTTTTTCTCTGCACCCTCTCCAGTATTTACTGTTTGTAGACTTTTTCATAACAGTCATTCTGACTGGCATGAGATGGTACTTCATTGTGGTTTTGATTTGCATTTCTCTGATAATGAGTGATGTTGAGCATCCTTTTATGTGTTTGTTTGTTAGCCATCTGTATGTCTTCTTTGGAGAAATGTCTGTTTAGTTCTTTGGCCCATTTTTTCATTGGGTCGCTTATTTTTCTGAAATTGAGCTGCAGGAGCTGCTTGTATACTTTTAAGATTGATTCTTTGTCAATTGATTCATTTGCTATTATTTTCTCCCATTCCAAAGGCTGTCTTTTCACCTTGCTTATAGTTTCCTTCATTGTGCAAAAGCTTTTAGTTTAATTAGGTCCTATTTGTTTATTTTTGCTTTTATTTCCATTTCTCTGGGAGGTGGGTCATAGAGCATCTTGCTGTGATTTATGTCAGAGTATTTTGCCTATGTTTTCCTCTAGGAGTTTTATGATTTCTGGTTCTAGTTTCATTCTTTTACAAGTGGTTGACCAGTTTTCCCAGCACCACTTGTTAAAAAGATTGTCTTTTCTCTAATGTATATTCTTGCCTCCTTTGTCAAAGATAAGGTGTCCATAGGTGAGTGGATTTATCTCTGGGCTTTCTATTTTGTTCCATTGATCTGTGTTTCTGTCTTTGTGCCAGTACCATACTGTCTTGATGACTGTTGCTATGTACTATAGCCTGAAGTCAGGCAAGTTGATTCGTCCAGTTCCATTCTTTCTCAAGATTGCTTTGGCTATTTGAGGTTTTTTGTAATTCCATACAGATTGTGAAATTATTTGTTCTAATTATCTGAAAAATACCGTTGGTAGCTTGATAGGGATTGCATTGAATCTATGGATGGCTTTGGGTAGTATACTCATTTTCACTATATTGATTCTCCTGATCCATGAACATGGTATATTTCTCCATCTATTTGTGTCATCTTGATTTCTTTCATCAGTGTTTTATAGTTTTCTACATATAGGTCTTTTGTTTCTTTAGGTAGATTTATTTCTAAGTATTTTATTCTTTTCATTGCAATGATGAGTGGAATTTTTCCCTTAATTTCTCTTTCTGTTTTCTCATTGTTAGTGTATAGGAATGCAAGGGATATGTGTGTGTTAATTTTATATCCTGCAACTGTATTGTATTCATTAATTAGTTCTAGTAATTTTCTGGTGGAGTCTTTAGGGTTTTCTATGTAGAGGATCATGTCATCTGCAAACAGTGAGTGTTTTACTTCTTCTTTTCCAATCTGTATTCCTTTTATTTATTTTTCTGCTCTGATTGCTGTGGCCAAAACTTCCAAAACTATGTTGCATAGTAGTGGTGAGAGTGGGCATCAGTTATAAGTTTATATAAAGACCAGGCAAGTTCCCATAACCTGGAATCCAAACGTGGCAGTAGCCTGTAATTCCTAAGAATCCTTTCAATTGTCTTAAAGTCATAGGTAGAAGATGATCTCATATAGGTTTAACTCTAGAAAACATCCTTCAAATCAATGATTGAAAAACATCTGGCTTGTCCAGGCAGCCCATTATGGTAGTAGATCAGGAGGAAAGCAGACCAGCGGCATTAGTGAGCAAAAAATTGCCTCAATGTCCAAAAGAAATGAACTGATTTGCCCTCCACAGTTATTAATACTCCAGGTTCCTCAGATGTAATTAGAACGGGAGCTTGTGTGGGGATTCCTGGGCACTTTCAGTCCAGATTGTCTTGAGAGTTCGACCCCTGGGGCCTACACCTCAGAGGGCAGTATCTTTTCAAGGGTGGTCCTTTGAAGACTGGACCTGGAGCCAGGGGTGGCTTGGATGCCTGAGGGCAGTCCCACTTGAGATGCCCCTCCTTACCACAGTAATAACAAGTCCCTCTCTCTTCACCTGGGTCCCTCTGGGCATTTCCTCAGGTTGTTTCAGAGCAGATCTATAGCCATTGTTGGGGCTTTAGTCTTTTGCCTGGTTCTTTTTTGCCTCTTATTTTCCTCCTTATATTCTCTACCATAAATACCATCTGAGGCAGCTATAACAGCTTTTTCTAAAGACTGATTTTGTCCTTTCCTCCTCGAGAAGCCCAGACTCCTCTCTCCTCCTTGGGAACCCCAGAACTCTTATCAACGTGCTTACAAATTGACTCTCTCAGTTCTAACTTTTGTTTGTTGATCTGCATACAGATTTCTCAGGAGGCAGATCAGGTGGTCTTGTGTTTCCACCTCTTGAATTTTCCAGTTCATTGTGATCCACACAGTCAAAGGCTTTGGCATCATCAATAAAGCAGAAGTAGATGGTTGTTTGTTTGTTTGTTTGTTTGTTTTGGAACTCTCTGGCTTTTTTGATGATCCAATGGATGTTGGCAAGTTGATCTCTGGTTCCTCTGTCTTTTAGAAATCCAGCTTGAACATCTGTAAGTTCATGGTTCACATACTGTTGAAGCCTGGCTTGGAGAATTTTGAGCATTACTTTGCTAGTGTGTGAGATGAGTGCAATTGTGCAGCAGTTTGAGCATTCTTTTGCATTGCCTTTCTTTGGGATTGGAATGAAAACACCTTTTCCAATCCTGTGGCCACTGCTGAGTTTTCCAAATTTGCTGGCATATTGAGTACAGCACTTTCACAGCATCATCTTTTAGGATTTGAAACAGCTCAACTGGAATTCCATCACCTCCACTAGCTTTGTTTGTAGTGATGCTTTCTAGGGCCCGCTTGAGTTCACATTCCAGCATGTCTGGCTCTAGATGAGTGATCCTACCATCATGGTTATCTGGGTCATGAAGATCTTTTTTGTATAGTTCTGTGTATTCTTGCCACCTCTTCTTAATATCCTTTGCTTCTGTTAGGTCCATACCATTTTGGTCCTTAATTCTGCCCATCTTTGCATGAAATGTTTCCTTGGTATCTCTAATTTTCTTGAAGTGATCTCTTGTCTTTCCCATTCTATTGTTGTCTTCTATTTATTTGCATTCATCACTGAAGAATGTGTTCTTCTCCTTGTTTTTCTTTGGAACTCTGCATTCAAATGGGTATATCTTCCTTTTCTCCTTTGCCTTTTGCTTCTCTTCTTTTCTCAGCTATTTGTAAGGCCTCCTCAGACTACCATTTTGCTTTTTTGCATTTCTTTTCCATGAGGATGGTCTTGATCACTGCCTTGTGTACAGTGTCACGAACCTCCATCCATAGTTCTTCAGGCACTCTGTCAGATCTAGTCCCTTGAATCTATTTGTCACTTCCACTGTATAATCTAGTCCCTTGAATCTATTTGTCACTTCCACTGTATAATCTAGTCCCTTGAATCTATTTGTCACTTCCACTTAGATTTAGGTCAATCTAAGTCTGAGTTTGACAATAAGGAGTCATAATCTGAGCCACAGTCAGCTCCCTGTCTTATTTTTGCTGACTGTATAGAGCTTCTTCATCTTTGGCTACAAAAAAATGTAATCAATCTGATTTCTATATTGACCATCTGGTGTTGTCCATATGTAGAGTCTTCTCTTGTGTTGTTGGGCAAGGGTATTTGCTGACCAGTGTGTTCTTTTGCCAAAACTCTGTTAGCCTTTTACCTGCTTTGTTTTGTACCCCAAGGCCAAATTTTGCTGTTACTCCAGATATCTCTTGACTTCCTACTTTTGCATTCCAGTCCCCTATAATGAAAAGGAGATCTTTTTAGGGTG
>SJYV01020098.1:0-12493 GCA_006410875.1 Neotragus pygmaeus
CAGAGTCATGCAGGGTCAGCAGTCCTGACCCTTATCGAGACCAGGCTTTCTTTCTGCATACCTTTCCATTTACAAAGATCTTAGGTGATTTACATCATCTTCTGGCCTGGAGGCCTGATAAAATTTTATGACTCTTCTGATAAAGGTTAATCAACCAAAAAACGTATTTTCTCTAAAGGTGATTTTTCTAAAGTCTAGCGCCATTCTCCTAAAGCACTAGATAAAGTTGCATTCCTATAGGGCAAAGGTGCAGTGGGCTATAACAAAGAATTTATTAACTCAAGGTTTAATGTTGTAATACTAAGGCTACTACTTATATTTCTATATATCAACTATATTAATTAATGCACTCCTAGGCACACAACAAAAGATATGAAAACTTAGCAGCAGGCATTGGTTCAAAAATGAAACCCTCCACCAGTACTACTATAATAATTTTTAACTCCTTGAAAGGCTCTATATTTTTAGAATGTTTTAAGCTTCCCGTGCCTCTTGTGGTTGGGAGGCTGTGAACAATCACAGGCATGGTTGTAAAAGTCTGGATAAACCTGTCAGGCAAGTTAGAAAGCCATCAGAATGGTTTGAATTGAAACACTCCTATCATCCCCAGATCTTCCCTGGTGGCTCAGAGGTTAAAGCGTCTGCCTCCAATGTGGGAGACCTGGGTTCAATCCCTGGATCGGGAAGATTCCCCTGAAGAAGGAAATTGTAACCCACTCCAGCATTCTTGCCTGGAGAATCCCATGGACAGAGAAGCCTGGTAGGCTACAGTCCACGGGGTCGCAAAGAGTCGGACCATGACTGAGCGACTTCACTTTCACTTTCACTTATGTCCAGGAGACTTATTAACTAGAACCCTAAGTTGATTTTCTCCAGGGAAAGGTGGTCGGGGATAGCCCCCTGTTAATGTCAGAAAGGTTTAGTGAGAGACATAAAATAGTAAGACGGACAGATTCTGGTTTGCGGGTAGATGCTCGAGCAGGTCCATGGGGTCCCTCGAGTCCTGATCCACCTTGCCCGTTAGGTCTCTTCTGCATGACATTGTCACGGGTGGTATCTCCCGTGCTGGCTTCCTGCACTTTCCAAGGCCCACTTGACTTCACATTCCAGGATGTCTGGCTCTAGATGAGTGATCACACCATCGTGATTATCTGGGTCGTGAAGATCTTTTTTGTACAGTTCTTCTGTGTATTCTTGCCACCTCTTCTTAATATCTTCTGCTTCTGTTAGGTCCAGACCATTTCTGTCCTTTATTGAGCCCATCTTTGCATGAAATGTTCCCTTGGTATCTCTAATTTTCATGAAGAGATTTCTAGTCTTTCCCATTCTGTTCTTTTCCTCTATTTCTTTGCATTGATTGCTGAAGAAGGCTTTCTTATCTATTCTTGCTATTCTTTGGAACTCTGCATTCAAATGCTTACATCTTTCCTTTTCTCCTTTGTTTTTTGCCTCTCTTCTTTTCACAGCTATTTGTAAGGCCTCCCCGAAATGACAGCCATTTTGCTTTTTTGCATTTCTTTTCCATGGGAATGGTCTTGATCCCTGTCTCCTGTACAGTGTCACAAACCTCATTCCATAGTTCCTCAGACACTCTATCTATCAGATCTTTAGGCATTAGAGAAGTGCAAACCAAAACCGAAATGAGGTATTATACCCACTGCTGCTACTGCTAAGTTGCTTCAGTCGTGTCTGACTCTGTGCGACCCCATAGATGGCAACCTACCAGTCTCCCCTGTCCCTGGGATTCTCCAGGCAAGAACACTGGAGTGGGTTGCCATTTCTTTCTCCAATGCATGAAAGTGAAAAGTGAAAGTGAAGTCACTCTGTCGTGTCCGACCCTCAACTCCCCATGGACTGCAGCCTTCCAGGCTCCTCCGTCCATGGAATTTTCCAGGCAAGAGTACTGGAGTGGGATGCCATTGCCTTCTCTGATCATACCCATTAGAGCTGGTATTAAAAAAAAAAAAAAGAACAATAGGATGTGTTGGCAAGGATGTGGAGAAATTGGAACCCTCATACATTGCAGGTGGGAATATGAAATGGATCAGCTGCTGTGGAAAACAGTTTTGCAGTTCCTCAGAAGCTTAAACATAGACTTATTATTTGACCCAGGAGTTCCCCTCCTGGGTATTTACCCAATTAAATAAAAAATAGCTTCTCAAATCCTGATTCTGCCACTTACAAACTGTATGATATTAAGAGAGTTGCTAAAGCTCTTATACGTTTTCTCATCTGTTAAATGGAAATAATAATTGTACCTGCTGTGTCAAATTGTCAGAATTAAATATTTTCAATTTTTAGATTGAGATGTAAGTCACATAAAATTAGGAAGTAATTTCATAACCATTTTGAAGTATACAATTTTAAGGTATTTAGTTATTCATATCACCACTCCCTTTCTCATTCTAAAACTTTTTGAATGGATAAACAAAATGTTTATTATATAGTCTGTTCAGTTGCTCAATTTTGTCCTACTCTTTGCGACCCCATGGACTGCCGCACGCCAGGCTTCCCTATCTATCACCAACTCCCAGAGCTTACTCAAACTCATGTCCATCGAGTCAGTGATGCCGTCCAGCCATCTCATCCTCTATCATCCCCTTCTCCTCCCATCTTCAATCTTTCCCAGCATCAGGGTCTTTTCCAGTGAGTCAATTCTTTGCATCAGATGGCCAAAGTATTGGAGTTTATATTTAGGTGGAATATTATTGTTGTTATTTGGTCACTAAGCCGTTCTGGCTCTTTTGTGACCCCATGGATTGCAGCCCATCAGGTTCCTCTGTCCATGGAATTTTGTAGGCAAGAATACTGGAGTGGGTTGCCATTTCCTTCTCCAGGGGATCTTCCTGACCCAAGGATCAAATCTGAGTCTCTTTCATTGGCAATCGGATTCTTTACCACTGAGCCACCAGGGAAACCAAATGGACTGAAGCCATAAAAAAGAATGAAGTACTGATACAAGCTACACAGTGATTGAACCCTGAAAACATTAAGTGAAAGAAGCCAGGCAAAAGGTCACATTCTGTATGTTTGCATTTATATGAAATACAGAATAGATAATCCACAGAGAATGCAGGTGGGTGGTTACCCCAGGCTGGAGGGGGAGGGAAGAATGGGGAGCAACTTCTTAATGGGTATGGGGTTTGCTTTTGGGATGATGAAAATGTTTGGTAACTGTTACAGATAGAGGTGGTGGCTGTACAACATTGTGAGTGTATTAATTGAACACTGAATTGTTCACTTTAAAATGGTTAGTTTTTTTATGTGAATTTCACCTCAATTAAACATGTTACTATTCTTCACATAGAAGAATTTCTAAGGATTTATTGTATATCTTGTTTCTCATATTTTTGCAGTTGGGAATCAAAAGAGGTTTCTCATGTTCTAATTTCTATACAAATAGTTCTTTCAGTTGACAATTCAGAATATCTTGCATCTAAAAAAAAGAATAAAAACAATTTTGAACTTTAAAGCAGTGGTTTTCAGTCTTCAACCTACATCCTGCAGGGCTTGTTGACACAGATTGTAGGACCTCACCCTGCAGTCAGAATTTCTGATCATATAGGTCTAGAGCAGAGCCCAAGAATTTGCATTTCCAGGGACTTCCCTGGTGGTGCAGTGGTCATGTTTTCACTGCAGGGGGCTCGTGTTTGATCCCTGGTTGGGGAACTAGATCCCACATACAGAGGCCATAAAGAAAAGAAAATGCTTGTCCAGTGAAGTTCCAAGGTGATGCCAGTGCTTGGAGATCACTCTTTGAGGAACACTGCTTTAACATTTTTTGGATCACGGGCCTCTTAGGAGATGTGATGAAGGCTATATACCCTCTGCCCCCAAATGATACACTTACAGTATATGTAAAAAGATTGCTATGTGTAATTTTACAGGGCTCAGTGAAATGGGAATACCTAGAGAACCCGGAAAGAACTGCCGTATTATACAGTGAATAAGTGAAACATTCACAGATGAACATAATATATTTGATAAGGAGCAATGAAAAAACATTTACTTATATTCTGTTTTAGTTTGTATGTGCTGTCTGTGTATGTGGTTTATTTTAGAACGTGAAGAAACCCTCACCAGATTTTTATAGAAGTTTGTAGAGTGCTCAAAGAATAGATTAAAATATTTATAGAAATGATTACCTTAAAGATTTTAATTGTCTTTAGACTTAAAAAATAAAAAATTTAAATTTAAAAAATGACTTCTTGCCCTGAAGATTACTGTCAATGACTAGATATGCCATATATAAGTTCTGCATTCCAGGAGAGAGTTGCTAAGGAGGAACACCAGATAGAGTCTCAAGCAGGATATGGAGGGGGGTTGCCAGGGTTGGTTTATTCCTCAGCTTTGCAGAATCAGAAACTTAATTTTGTCAATGTCTCTAGAATTATAGGCCACAAGGACTAACCCACTTATGAGACACTGATTTATCAGATGCTGGCTTTGGTTTAAATGGATGGCTAGAACTTTCCTGGAATACTGATATCTTTAAATGTGTAGTTAAGCAAACTTTATTTCAAAAAATGCTGTTGGTAGTTACAGATTTATTTCAGGTCACATATACTTTTTAAAAAACATTTTATTTATTTATTTTTGGTTGCTCTGTGTCTTCATTGCCTGCAGGCTTTTCTCTAGTTGTAGGGATTGGGGGCTACTCTCTAGTTGGAGTTCTTGGGCTTCTCAATTCTTCTGTTATAGAGCGTGGGGTCTAGGTGCGTGGGCTTCAGTAGTTGTGGGGCACAGGCCTAGTTGTGGGGTCTTCCTGGACCAGGGATAGTACCTGGATCCTGCGCATTGATAGGTGGATTCTTAACCACTGGTGGTGATTGTTGTTTAATTGCTAAGTCATTAACCACTGGATCACCAGGGAAGCCCCCAGGTCACATATATTTAACATTTGTTTTAAGTTTTATACATGTATATTTTGTTTCTTGGTATCAAGCTACTAGAGAAATGATAAAGTGGCCTGTCTAGACTCAGCCAATTAAGTAAATGACATCACTGGGACTCAAATTCTGGTTTTCTGATTCTGCTGCTGCTGCTGCTAAGTCGCTTCAGTCGTGTCCGACTCTGTGCGACCCCATAGATGGCAGCCCACCAGGCTCCCCTGTCCCTGGGATTCTCCAGGCAAGAACACTGGAGTGGGTTGCCATTTCCTTCTCCAGTGCATGAAAGTGAAAAGTGAAAGTGAAGTCGCTCAGTCGTGTCTGACTCTTCGTGACCCCATGGACTGCAGCCCCCCAGGCTCCTCCATCCATGGGATTTTCCAGGCAAGAGTACTGAAGTGGGGTGCCATCGCCTTCTTCATTTCTGATTCTAGTGCTGGGGTTTTATTTATTTATTTTTATTTCCCTATAGTAGAGTTTTCTTCCTGGGTGTATACCTGGTTTCAATTCTCTGATTTATTATAGTAGGAACTGCTTTTACTTCTGTTCTGTGCTTATCACAATCTGCTTTTTTGTTATCATAATGTACATGAGTAGCATTCTCACTGGTTTGTGAGTTCCCTGAAGGTAGGAGTCACGCCTTACTCTAAGGCCATGTACAAATTCAGCAAACATATACTGAGTGCCCTACTATGTGTCAGGCACTTGTGAAGCTTAAGTTTAGTGGTAAATAATATTAATTGAAATTTTGTTTTTGTTTTTTCAGTGTATCCGGAGCGTATACACCAATAAGATCATAAGCAGTAATCGAGATCTCTTGGCAGTGGTGTTCTATGGTACCAAGAAGGACAAAAATTCAGTGAATTTCAAAAATATTTACGTCTTACAGGAATTGGATAATCCAGGTCAGTAGTATTCTGTGATCAACTTTTCCCTTTTACATGAGAAGGTAACTGCCGTGCACAAGGAGTGCTGTGGAGGAGGAAGCAATGACATCTTGACTGGGAGTACGCTTTCCTGCACAAGGGGGTTCTTACTGGAATGTGGACCTTTGTTGCTTGGGTTAATCAGCTCTGGGTGAGAAGGAGACCCTAGGCCCTTCTGTTAGTTTTGTAAGTGGGGCCGCGACACCGTTCTGACTTTTCTGCCCACTTAACCCCTTGTCTCCGATCAGGTGCTAAACGAGTGCAGGAGCTTGACGAGTTTAAGGGGCAGGAGGGGAAGAAATATTTCCAAGACCAAATTGGCCACGGCTCTGATTACTCCTTAAGTGAAGTGCTGTGGGTCTGTGCCAACCTCTTCAGCGACGTCCAGTTCAAGATGAGCCATAAGAGGATCATGCTTTTCACCAATGAAGATGACCCCCACGGTGATGACAGTGCCAAAGCCAGCCGGGCCAGGACCAAAGCTGGGGATCTCCGGGACACAGGTTGGTATTTCATTCTGTTGTTTTTATTTTAAACAGTTCCACGACAGCTCAGTTTTATTCAGCAAACAAAGGATAGTACACCCTCTCCCCAAAGGAGAGGCCCTCAGTCTTTAATTTATTTGATCACACTGTGTGGCTTGTGGGAATCTTAGTTTCCCAACCAGAGACTGAACGCATGCCCCCTGCGATGGAAGCGTGAAGTCTTAACCATTGGACCACCGGGGAAGTTCCTTCCATTGTTTTTTATTTTGGTCACCGTTTAGTTGCTAAGTCGTGTTTTATTGCTTCTTTACAGCTGACGTCAAATGTTTGCTTTTTACCCTTCAGAGGAAAATGAAAAAATAAAGTGAAGCCTGTCCAAAGGACTTTACCAGAGTTAGCTTTTCTTGACTTCAGTGCCACCACGAATGGTGGTTCTTTGAATAACTTTTCTGAAGTCATTAGATTAGCTGATCCCCTTAACCACTTTCTCTGAGTCCTGCAAGTGTTTATTATCAGTCTAGCCTTTGGAAGCATTTGTTTAGCATATATGAACTTAACTGAAAAACACTGTCCCTTGCTGGAAATTGCTTCCCCTCATTCTTGTCTGTCCTCGCCCCAGGTATCTTCCTTGACTTGATGCACCTAAAGAAACGTGGAGGCTTCGACATATCCTTGTTCTACAGAGATATTATCCTAGCAGAGGATGAGGACATAGGAATTCACTTTGAGGAGTCTAGCAAGCTCGAAGACCTGTTGAGGAAGGTTCGCGCCAAGGAGACCAGGAAGCGTGTGCTCTACACGTGGGTATTAAGCCTGGGTCAGCACCTTCGAGGCCTCTAACTAATCATAAGCCATGCATGGCTTTGACCTTCTTGGCAGCTTAGCTCTGGGTTGTACCAGCTCTGGGTGATACCACTGGCTCGCTGTGTTCCTCTTAAAAGAATGTGCTTTATTTCAGGATGACACAAGCTATTTGCTCTTCTTTCTCTAGACAGAGCAGGTATGCTGTTTGTCCGAAGTAACACACCTCTCCACTCCTTTGGGGTAAACAACTGTGGCCTAACGGTGTCCCCAGTTTCACTCTCGAGGACATTGTCAGTTTCTTCTCCTCTGTGGATTGGGGATAACGGTAGTACCTCGTATAGAACAAAAACTCAATGCATGTTAATTATTATCACTGTTGTGTTATTCTAGTTTCTTATAAAAAATGAAGAAGAGAAAGTGTTAGTTGCTCCTTCATGTCTGACTCTTTGGGATCCTGTGGACTGGAGCCCACCAGGCTCCTCTGTCCATAGAATTCTCCAGGCAAGAATACTGGAGTGGATTGCCATTCCTTTCTTGAGGGGATCTTCCAGACCCAGGGATTGAACCTGAGTCTCCTGCACTGTAGGCGGATTCTTTACCATCTGAGCCATGGGAACCAGAGGGTTGGAATTATCTTCTTTTAGAGAAGTTAGGATTAGAATCCTAAAGCCTCTTCAGTGTTTTTTACTGAAGAGCATCAGACTTTGATTTTAGACAGCTTTCCTGAGTAGAGAAGAATGAGACCATTGGTAGTTTTTGAGCTGTTTTCAGAAAACTACAATTCCACTAGAAAACCCAAGAAGTTTTTTAAGGAAACCAAGATGCATCTCTTTGCTGTAGTTACAGTTTTGTCATTGGTCTCTCCCCCAAGAAAAGAGGGGGGGAAGTTTTTCTTTTTCCTCAAATAAGCACCCTATCACCTTCCCCCTCTTCCTGAAACAGTGGAATATTGTTACTACTCCAGTTTGGAAATCTAACATATTGGTGGAAGCGGCAGGGAGGATGAAACAGTGGTTGAAAGTAGGTTATGGAGTCAGATTGACTTGAATTATAGTCCTGGCCCCTTTGCTTTGTGGCCTGGGGTAAATCATGTAGCTTCTCTGAGCCTCAGTAAAATGGGAGCAAAAATGGTTCCTCCTTAAAGGACTGCTGGGATGATTAAAAGGAATAACGTAATTAGAAATGATAGCTAGTCTTACTTTTTGTGAAAGAGTCATTGTAGGAGACTGGATATGAATAATAATAAACTGGAGCTATTTGAAAATGAACTGCCTAAGACTTAGAAAATTATTGTACTTATCCTTGCTATAATAAAATAACGTAATTATGTTATTGCATGATTATTATGTGCCAGGCACCCTCCTAAGCTCTTTGTCTCCAGACTCTCAGGAGCAAGTCTGATGGCCTGACTCTGGACCAGATATGCCCATCCTTTGGTCAGGGTAGGGCACGGTACTTTGCTGGACATTTTCCCAGAGCAGTAGGGAAAGGGAGATTCTCAAAGGAAAATTGGGGTTTCATGGTTAAAAGAAGAAGGAAGGTATACCAGACAAGCAGAAAGCACAGATAACATAGTACTTATAGGGTTATGATGATGATTAAATGAGAGAATAGCTATAAATTGATTTAGTAAATGGCTAGACTCAATTTAAAAAATCTTTACAATACATTCTTTATCATTATTTTAAGGAGTTAACAATATGTTCTGAAACTAATTTTGGGGGGTACAGACCCTGAGATGTATTATAGCAAACTCCATTGTATTATTAAAATGCTTTATGTTTGTATTCAAAGAGCTTGAATTATTGGATGGGATAAAACAAATCAGGGCTTGGGAGCCATGAAGGAATTTTAGATAGGAAAGTATAATCTTTCAGTCTAAATTAAAAAATTTTTCTCTCCTTCAGGTTGAAGCTTAAACTCAACAAAGATGTAGCTCTCACTGTTGGCATTTATAATATGGTCCAGAAGGCTTACAGACCTTCTCCAGTGAGGCTTTATCGTGAAACCAATGAACCAGTGAAAACCAAGACCCGGACATTTAATGTAAATACAGGCAGTTTGCTTTTGCCTAGTGACACCAAGAGGTCCCAGGTAGGTCTTCCTTCTTAACTGAATTTTGTCCCGTTGAACTGTTGAGGAGGGAGACAGGATCAGTCTAACCAGTTAAGTAACTTTCACGTGTGCATCTTTCCAGCCAAGTTGTTGTCATTACCCTTTGGAATATGACATTTGGATCAGTAGTACCTTAGGGGCTAGAAAATTAGAACCAGTCATTTGAAAAAGATGTCAGGGAAAACTTCAGCCCTCAGTCACTCAGCACATGCTACTCTGAGTCTCAACAGTCTAATTCCTTGCTCAGTACCATGGCGGAAACGGTTTTATAGTTGACTAGGTAGGCGAGTTGTGTGTACGCAGTCGTGTCCAACTCTTTGCAACCCATAAACTGTAGCCCACCATGGCTCCTCTGTCTATGGGGTTTCCCCGGCAGGCTTACTGGAGTGGGTTGCCATTTCCTACTCCAGGGAATCGTCCCAGCCCAGGGATCAAACCCAAATCTCTTGCATCTCCTGCACTGGCAGGCAGATTCTTTACCACTGTGCGATAGGGCTTCCCTAGTGGCTCAGGTGGTAAAGAACCCGGCTGCCAATGCAGAAGACCAGGTTTGATCCCTGGGTTGGGAAGATCCCCTGGAGAAGGAAATGGCAACCCATTCCAGTATTCTTGCCTGGGAAATCCCATGAATAGAGGAGCTGGGCGGGCTGTAGTCCATGGGGTCACAAGAGTTGAACACAGCTTAGTGACTAAGCAGCAACAAGGGAGATGAGTTAGGGAAGGTGTGAAGTGTGTTAGATGTTTCTTTTTTTAAGGGAGAGGGTGGTGGTGGTTGTTTTTTTTTTGCCAAACTAATCACAGTTCTCCCTGTGTTTTGAAATGACTCATGCATGCCTTTCTTAATCTGAAAGACAGACTAAGAATGTAGAACCTTATGTCTCATCTTCTCACCTTTGTTTAATCTGTAGAAGGATTTTAATTTATTCGGCTGTGCTGGGTCTTAGTCACAGGATCTTTGATCTTCCTTGTGGCATGAAGGATCTTCTGGTTGTGGCACGGAGGATCTTTATTATTTAGTTGCAGCATTCAAACTGTTATTAGTTGTGGCACGTGGGATCTAGTTTGCTGACCAAGGATGGAACCCAGGCCCCCTGCATTGGAAGCGTGGAGTCACTGGACCATCACTAGCCACTGGACCACCAGGGAAGTCCCAATATTCTGTTAATTTCTGCTGTATGGCAAAGTGATTCAATTATATATAGGGCTTCCCTGGTAGCTCAGCTGGTAAAGAATCCACTTGTAATACAGGAGACCCAGGTTTGATTCCTGGGTCAGGAAGTTCCCACTCCAGTATTCTTGGGATACCCTGGTGGCTTAGTCAGTAGAGAATTCGCCTGCAATGTGGGACATCTGGGTTCAATCCCTGGCTTGGGAAGATCCCCTGGAGAAGGGAAAGGCTACCCACATCAGTATTCTGGCCTGGAGAATTTCATGGACAGAGGAGCCTGGCAGGCTACAGTCCATGGGGTTCCAAAGAATCAGACACGACTGAGCAACTCTCACTTTCATATATATATATTTTTTAATATATATATTCTTTTCCATTATGGTTTATCTCAGCTCAGCATGTTCAATATAATACTTCCATGTAGAAAGGTTTGATATCTAAAAGTTGAATGAGTCATCCTTTCTTTTTAATTATGCAAAATGTGGGAGAGCAATTTTGCATAAGTTCAAGACCTAGGAGGATCAACTAAGTGACTAAAATTAGATATTATTTTGATTCAACCCTTGAGATGTTTTTTGGAGCACAAATTTCAGGCCAGAGTGTCTTGCCCTACTTTCCAGAAGGAGAAGATGACAAGAAATCTCCCCTTCCATTTTGGAGGTAGCTAGCTATCCATGTTGGTTTATTGATAGGCAGTACCTCTTCTGGTTGCTGAATTTCTTTCTTGATTCATTGTGCCTACAAGAAAAATCTTAAGAGCTCTTTTTTTTTTTTTTAACTCAAATTTGATTGTTACTAATTTTTGTTACAAATCACATATTTAGGCTCCAGATGCAAATGTTGACATTTGAAAGTATAACAGATAGTAACAGACGTTTGAAAGAGATGTGTGTGTATATGTGTGTGTGTGTCTGCCTCCCATATTGAGACCTCTCACAGTACCTGGCATAGGTCCTCTCAATGAATAGGTAAGGTTTGAGCATGCTTTTCTGTCAGGGGGTGGTGCCGAGAGTTTGCTGTTGTTGTTCACTAAAGTCGTGTCCAACTCTTCGGGACCCCATGGACTGAGAGTTTAGTACACGTTGTCACATGAGGGAAAGCATAAATGCTTAAAGAGCCAGGCCTTTAGCACCAGACAGATGTGGTTTGGTTCAAGGCCCAGTTCACTTGTATAACCTGGAGCAAGTTAGTAACTATTGAGCATCAGTACTGCTGCTGCTGCTGCTAAGTCACTTCAGTTGTGTTGGACTCTGCGCGACCCCATAGACGGCAGCCTATCAGGCTCCTCCGTCCATGGGATTTTCCAGGCAGGAGTACTGGAGTGGGTTGCCACACTTCATCTGTAAAGCAGAGTTTTTAACATTTACCGCCTAGGAAGTTGTTACAGATGATAAACTGGATGGCAAAAGTGCAGTGCCTGGTCAGCCCTCAATGATTGTCTATTCTTATTGGTAGGAGGAAGGTGCTTCCTGCCCCTTAGAAGAACGCCGGTTTTAACTTGCTAGTGTCGTGTGGCAACCATTTCGTCTCTGTGTAGCCTCTTTACATGGCTCTTGTCTTTCCTTTTCTGTAGATCTATGGGGATCGCCAGATTGTATTAGAGAAAGAGGAAACAGAAGAGCTTAAGCGGTTTGATGAACCAGGTTTGGTTCTCATCGGTTTCAAGCCCTTGATGATGCTGAAGAAGCACCATTACCTGAGGCCCTCCCTGTTTGTGTACCCCGAGGAGTCCCTGATAAATGGTAAGGGGCACGGGCCATGGGTAAACGAAGAAGTGATGTAGAAGGCAGTTTACCGAGCAGCATTTCCCAAATGGCTGCTGCCGGAAGCTGTATAGGAGGCGTTACTGGGTGTTTTGAAAGCGTTTCATATTTTAGAAACATGAGACTAAACAAAGATTTCTTTCAGTTCAGTTCAGTTCAGTCTCTCAGTCGTGTCCGACTCTTTGTGACCCCATGAATCGCAGCACTCCAGGGCTCCCTGTCTCATCACCAACTCCCGGAGCTCACTCAGACTCGCATCCATTGAGTCCGGGATGCCATCCAGCCATCTCATCCTCTGTCGTCCCCTTCTCCTCCTGCCCCCAATCCCTCCCAGCATCAGAGT
>SJYV01020098.1:13255-26461 GCA_006410875.1 Neotragus pygmaeus
CCTTCTTCACAGTCCAACTCTCACATCCATACGTGACCACAGGAAAAACCATAGCCTTGACTAGATGGATCTTAGTCGGCAAAGTAATGTCTCTGCTTTTGAATATGCTATCTAGGTTGGTCATAACTTTTCTTTCAAGGAGTAAGTGTCTTTTAATTTCATGGCTGCAGTCACCATCTGCAGTGATTTTGGAGCCCCCAAAAATAAAGTCTGACACTGTTCTGCTGTTTCCCCATCTCTTTGCCATGAAGTGATGGGACTGGATGCCATGATCTTTGTTTTCTGCATGTTGAGCTTTAAGCCAACTTTTTCACTCCCCTCTTGCACTTTCATCAAGAGGCTCTTCAGTTCCTCTTCACTTTCTGCCATAAGGGTGGTGTCATCTGCATATCTGAGGTTATTGATGTTTTCCCCGGCAATCTTGATTCCAGCTTGTGCTTCTTCCAGCCCAGCATTTCTCATGATGTACTCTGCATATAAGTTAAATAAGCAGGGTGACAATATACAGCCTTGACGTACTCCTTTTCCTATATGGAACCAGTGTGTTCCATGTCCAGTTCTAACTGTTGCTTCCTGACCTGCATACAGATTTCTCAAGAGGCAGGTCAGGTGGTCTGGTTTAGGACCTACAATACACTGATACATATTGTGAATATCAAGGAGGGGATATGAAATTAGCATATTTAAAACTTACTTGCTTTAAAATTCTTTCTTGGAGGAATCAGATAGAGAGTTTGGGATAAACAAAACACAAACCTGGCATCTTCCTTAGTGTTGCAATTAGAGATGCATGAACTTGGCCACTGGACTGATGCTGAAGCTGAAACTCCAATACTTTGACCACCTGATGCAAAGAACCAACTCATTGGAGAAGACCCTGATGCTGGGAAAGATTGAAGGTGGGAGGAGAAGGGGAGGACAGAGGATGAGATGAGATGGTTGGATGGCATCATCGACCTGATGGACATGAGTTTGAGTAGGCTCTGGGAGTTGGTGATGGACAAGGAGGCCTGGCGTGTTGCAGTTCATGGAGTTGCAGAGTCGGACATGACTAAGCAACTGAATTGAACTGAACTGAACTTGACCACTGGGTTTATCTGTCCAGATCTATATTCCTCTGTGCTATAACTAATGAACTCCTGGATCTGGACCTGACCGGTTTTCATTAGCAACTCAGGCTTATATCATTAGCCTGTTGTTGCTGCTAAGTCACTTCAGTCATGTCTGACTCTGTGCGATCCCATAGACAGCAGCCCATCAGGCTCCCCCATCCCTGGGATTCTCCAGGCAAGAACACTGGAGTGGGTTGCCATTTCCTTCTCCAGTGCATGAAAGTGAAAAGTGAAAGTGAAGTCGCTCAGTCATGTCCGACTCTTCGCGACCCCATGGACTGCAGCCTTCCAGGCTCCTCCGTCCATGGGATTTTCCAGGCAAGAGTCCTGGAGTGGAGTGCCATTGCCTTCTCTGATCATTAGCCTAATGACAGTGAAAGTGAACTGACATCAGTAATTCACATTCCTAAATGGAGTATTCGATGCTCCCAATCTCTTGCTTCTTTCTTTTTTGTGCTTCTGCTCCCCCAGCTTTTCCCTCTGCTCTGGGTCCGTCACCCCTGACCTATTTAAGTGTCAAAAGTCCTTTTAAGAAAATGGAAGAGAAACTGTAGGCTTATAACTTGGGCCAAGAGGGAAGAAAGGAGGAGACACCTTTAGGATGTAGACCCCTGGGATGTTTGTTTTCCAGGGAGCTCAACCCTGTTCAGTGCTCTGCTCACCAAGTGCCTGGAGAAGGAGGTCATGGCTGTGTGCAGATACACACCACGCCAGAACACCCCACCTTGTTTTGTGGCCTTGGTGCCACAGGAAGAGGAGCTGGATGACCAGAAAATTCAGGTGGCTCCCCCAGGTAGGTGGAAGAGGTGATTTCAGGGCTTTTGAACCTGGCTTAAGCTTTGGAATCACTCATGGGATACCAGCTCAGACTGGCCAAAGCAGAGTCTCTAGGAATGGAGCCTGGGAATTGTGTATTTATCAGGTTGCTGTTGTTAGTTGTGAAGTTGTGTCCGATTCTTTTGCATCCCTATGGACTGTAGCCTGACAGGCTCCCCTGTCCATGAGACTCTCCAGGCAAGAACACTGGAGTGGGTTGCCATGCCCTCCTCCAGGGGATCTTCCTGACCCTGGGATCTAACCCATGTCTCCTGCATTTCAGGTGGGTTCTTTACCCAGTGAGCCACTTGGGAAGCCTTTTTATAAGGTTGCATAGGTGAATTTGAAGAGCAGCCGGAGAAGGCTGTCATATGTGGTTGTGCAGTACACAGCATGTACAACTGTACAAGGCAGCTCTGCAGCCAGGGTTGAGAATTGACTACATAGGGACCATTTGTGGGTTATTGTCATAAGTTCATGGGGTCTCACAGATACCACATTCTTTACTAAAAACCATTGTTTGGTACCCTTGTAATGTTTAATAGTCGGTTTATCTCCTGCAAACAATAAGGCAGTGAGGTATAGTGGAAAGACTTTGGGTTCTGAAGTCAGATTTTATCTTATACTTAAGTGTCTGAAGTAAGACACGTAAGTGTCACTTTTTAGGTCCTTCTCTGCCACCTGTTAGCTGGCCAACTTGGGCAAATAATTGAACCTTCATGTTTATGTTCCTTCTCGGCAAAGATGAGAATTCTGGAATACTTTTCTCTCAAGGTTGCTTCACATTTGAAATAAGTTAATAAACATAGAAGTGCCTAGCCCAAGGCAGCCTACTACTGTCGATGGTAGTCATTGTTCTTCATTAGCTATGCTAATAAAAATGATAAAGTCAGTCTTTGAATGTGTTAATATTTCTAACCCTGGTCATCAGAATGCTCACGAACAGCTTTTATGTCAGTTCTTAAGCTGTAGTCTCAGCTCTGTGCTCCCGAGGGGGTGAGGCTCTTCAAGCCCCGTTTCCCTGTTGCCAGCAGCCTCTCAGGGAGACTGTCGATAGTGGGCGCTAGAGGGAGCCGTTAGTGCTGGCGAGAGCTAAAAGGCTTGCTCTTCCTTTTGCGTGGACCTCTTGGCATTGCCAGCAAGGGCTCTTCACCTGGGTTTCAGTCTCTAGATTTTTCAGTCTTTCTGAAACCCATCAGTAATAGGAGAGGGGTCAGCCTGATAACCCTTACCTCTTCCCATTTAGTATGTGTTGAAGGCGGGGGTACAAAAGGGAGAGGTTGAAGCTCAGAGGAGAGGCTGATGGTGGGACGTAGCCCTCCAGGGAGGGGCACTGTCCACCTGGCTCTGGGTGTAGGGATAAAGCTGGAGGCTGGAAGCTGGCTTGGAGCGGGGACATGGACCGGAACAGGAAGTACCTGAGAAGGATGGTGGCTCAGGTGACACTGACCGGAACAGGAAGTACCTGAGAAGGAACACCCTTGCTTTCAGGCCTCCCTCTTGAAGACGCCAAAGGGAGTCTGCTAGGCAGATGCTAACAGGAATCAGCTGATAAAGAAGAAATGGGGTTTGCAGGGTGTCAGCCCCAGCAGAAAAATAAAAGAAAGTGAAGTCGCTCAGTCGTGTCCGACTCTTTGCGACCCCATGGACTGTAGCCCACCAGGCTCCTCTGTCCATGGGATTGTCTAGGCAAGAGTACTGAGTGGCTTGCCATTTCCTTCTCCAGGAGATCTTCCCGACCCAGGGATTGAACCCGGGTCTCCCACATTGTAGGCAGACGCTTTACCGTCTGAGCCACCAGGGAAGTCAGCCCCAGCAGCACAGGACACAAAAGGGTGAATTGGGGCTAAGAGAAAAACGACAACTTGGTGACTGAAGCCTTTTATTAGGTCAAGTCTCCGAAGACGTACCTTTCTTCCTCAGGCTTCCAGCTCGTCTTCTTGCCCTATGCTGATGACAAACGGAAGGTGCCCTTTACCGAAAAAGTCATGGCCAACCCAGAGCAGGTAGACAAGATGAAGGCTATTGTTCAGAAGCTCCACTTCAAGTACAGGCGAGTGATGCATTATTCACAGGCTTTCTTCTGGAACTGCCTCTTGAGTTGAAGGTCTAACTGGAGTTTTGACTTAAACACAGACCAAGAGAATATGATTTTATTATTTTCCATTAACTGATGGTTTATAACTCTTTAGAAGCTATGCAGAGAGTGAAAGGTCTTATATTGAAACTCTGGAATTGTGGGAAGTGTTTATAGCTGGTTGACCTGTTGTGCTGAGAAAGCCAGGTTAGTTAGTTGAGTTTGCTCAACAAAGAAGCGGTAAGGAGAAGGTTCTTGGTTGGCCTTCTTCTTGATTGTTGTCACACAGCAAGTAAAAGTAAGTAAATCCAGTGTCAACTGTTGCAAGCTGAAAAGGATAATTATATAATTCCAGTTATTCCCCCTCACATGCACGTAGACCATCTCCCAGAACCTTTGTAAAGTGACACCATTTTTTCACATTCCATCTTTTGTCTCTGGGCTACTTCTGGGCAAACTAACCTTCCTCCTTCAAAGGAAACCTCCTGGTATAGTCCTTTATTGGGCAAATGGAAGCAGTGTTAAGATTCTACCATGTGTCAAGCACTGTTCTAGATACAGTTCCAACAGTATCTTATTTATATAATTTAATGGCATTTTCATAAGAACCTGCCCATTTTACAGATAAAGAAACTGAGGCTTAGAGGAGTGAGGCAACTTGTCCAGATTAACCCAGCTAAAAGGAATGGGAGCCAGGGTTCAAGTCTAGGACTGTATGCCTCTAGGTTCTTTCTCTTTTTACTATCATGTTGCTTTTGAATATGGTAAAAGAGACTATCAAGTTCATTATCTCCTCACCGCCCATCATCCGTCCTTCATCTTTTCTCTGTACATGCCTCCCCTGGCCCTGCCTCCTCTGTTTGTGTCTCTGCCACAGCTACCAGTGTCAGACAGATAGGTGGGTATTGTTTTGCTTTTAAGTTCACTTTTGGATCTTTAGCATCAGACAATAAATTGAAAATTGGGAAGAAAGAGGTTGATTCAAGAGAGAAAACTCCCAACTGTTTTACCCTGGGTGTATTTCTCAGCTGACCTTGGGCCTGCACTGTCTCAGCTGAGTTTTTTATTTTTTAAATATTTACATCTTTTAAAATTTATTCATGTTACTGTTTTATCAGAAGTGACAGCTTTGAGAACCCAGTCTTGCAGCAGCACTTCAGGAACATGGAAGCCTTGGCGCTGGATTTGATGGAGCCCGAGCAAGCTGTGGACCTGACATGTAAGGAGGCCATAACCAAGCTGAGAAGTTCTTTTCATGGGAGGCTTTCATGTTAATTTTTCCTGCTCCAGTACTATGCATGCATTTCCTGGCAGCCTCTAAGTACTTGACCTTGTTGTCCAGGTCATCTCTGCTCGAGAGATTTTCTAGACCAGCTTAGATTGCCTGGGAACAGATCTGGCCAGTTCCGCAGTAAAAGGAGAAAGTGCCAGGCTTCTGAGACCTGTCTCTGAAGTAGGCCACCCATGACTCCGTGTTGGTAAAAGTTAAAAACAACAATCTGTACCATTTATTGAGTGCTTGCTGTGTGCTGGGCACTGTTGTCCTATGTGTTGACTCATTTATTCCTGATGACCATGAGGGGGTGCTGTTACTATCCTAGGTTTGCAGAGAAGGGAGTGACTTTCCCCAGGTACTAAGTAGTAGTGGTGGATGGACCTAGGTTCAGAATCCTGTGAGCTGGCCCAGAGCCCTTGCTCTGAACCGCTGTGCCCACAGCTGCTTCATCAGATGGCATACTCTGCCTTCAGAAAATGTGCCTTGTTTCCCAGCATGGAGGAGATCTGCCTGGCCCCTGAGCTCCCTGCTATTCCCTGTCTGGATTGTGACTCTCTGATGTATTTCGGAAAAGGATGCATGACATTTAGTGACGTCAGTAAACACCCAGTGGAAAACAGGTTGGATTTAAGAAAGACTCTAGACAGAGGTTGAAAAGATCAGAACCGTTAGTTTGGCCTTCTTGGCTTCCCAGTTATTAATGTTCTCTTTCATACTAGACAAAAGGAGGCAGCCTTAAAAGCATAAGAGTTATTGGACCTGGGTCATGGTGGTGACTATCAGCTGGGCCTGACATGCCCCTGACCCCTCACCGCTTCAGTCTTCTCTCTCACCCTCCTTCAGTTCATACTCTGCACAGCTGGCCTGCAGGGAGATCCAAAATGTCAGTCTGATCACGTCGCTCCCCCGTTCATAGCCCTTCAAAGTCTCCCCAACACTCTTAGCCTGAGGCCTAGTTCCTGGGCAGGCATCTGAGGCTTCCGTGGCCTCGCCATGCTGCCTTTCTAGCCTCCTTGCCGGTCCTGCCCTCCTCATACCCCACCTGCAAGCTGTGCCACCTGCTGTCTCTCATTCCTGTGCCTTCTGCTGAGACTGGACTCAGCTTGCCAGACTGTCTGCACAGAGTCCTTCCTGGCGACTGCCCTGCCGGGATCCCGCATGCCTGTGTGGCCTCCTCCTGCACGGCACTGCCGGACTCTGCTGCATTTGTGATTTTACCTCCTCCTCCCGCCTGGCCTGTAAGTCCCGAAGGCAGGGACTCTTGTTGAATCCCCTGGCTTTACCCCTGTTTTCAGCTCTGCCCCTTCTCTGCTGTTTGACCTCAGCAAAGTAATTTAACCTCTCGAATTTCCACCTCTATAAAATGAGGAGAGAGGTTTCCCTACCCCAGAGATTGTTAGGAGGAGTAAATAAAGATAATAGTAAGTTTAAAGCGTTTAAGAGAGTGCCTGGCTGTTGTGCTCATTAAGTGCAATTGTTAGAAGCTACTTGGTAAATGTTAGACTTTTAGTGAACATTTTCGTGGCCAGATGAGCTGCCTCCTGGAGCCTTCTTACACCTCCCCATCTCAGCAATTCCATATTTTCTTCTCTGGTCCCTGTAGATTTGGACTGGGCAGAGGCTGGGCTTGTGACTCACCAGGCCACTCTTCTTGTTTTTATTTTCTAGTGCCCAAGACTGAAGTAATGGATAAAAGACTGGGCTCCCTTGTGGATGAGTTTAAGGAACTTGTCTACCCACCAGATTATAATCCTGAGGGGAAAGTAACCAAGCGAAAACAAAGTAAGCAGCTGGGCATGGATGTTCAGTGGGTTTCTTTTTTTTTATTTTGGCCACACCGCACAGCTTACAGAGCATACTGCCTGTGTTTTCACCTAGAAGTTTTATGGTTTCAGGTCTTACATGTAAGCCTTTAATCCATTTTGAGGTCTTTTTAAAAGTATGGTGTAAGAAAGTACTTGATTCTTTTGCGCACAGTTGCCCAGTTTCCCCAGCACCACATATTGAAGAGGCTGTCTTTTCCCCCTATTCTTGCTTCCTTTGTCATATTTATTGCCCGTGTAATTCAGGTTCATTTCTGGACTCTGTCTGCTTCACTGATTTGTGTGCCTGTTAGGGCCAGTACTATATTTGATTACTGATAGCTTTATAATATAGTTTGAAAGTATAAATGCTTTTTGATTAAAGGAAGGAAGGAATGAATGACTTGCTCACCCAGAATGATCAGAAGTTTGGGGTAAACTGGTAAGACTTATGACCTTTAACTCCCTCCTAGATGTGATACTTTTTAAATTTTGTGTATAACTGAAGCTGCCTTATCAAGACACCTGTCTTCCCCAAGGTGTGCTAGGTGGGCATCGCAGCTTTATGGGAGATGGTTAGCTGCTGCCCTGATGATGTGAGGGCCCCTGTGCCGTATAGCTGGGATCCCACTGGTAGCCTTTCCAGTCACTCTCACCTGACCTCTGTCCTCAGATGATGAAAGTTCTGGAAGCAAAAGGTCCAAGGTGGAGTTGTCCGAAGAGGAGCTGAAGGCCCATGTCAGCAAGGGCACGCTGGGTAAGCTCACCGTGCCCGCACTGAAGGAAGCCTGCAGAATGTATGGGCTGAAGGGCGGGCTGAAGAAGCAGGAGCTGCTCGATGTCCTCACCGAGCACTTCCAGAAGGCCTGACCAGAGAGCATACAGCAGCCACCCTTCCACAGTGTAGCCAGGCTGCCCGGTTTTGTTTGTATCAAGTCAAAACCTTTCTTGTCCTGATCCAGGATGAGTCTGCGTGACGGAACTCAAGAACTTTGTTTATGAGACTTTCTGTTGCCATGGAGATAGCCCACCCTCTCATTTTGCTGTGCCTTACTCTACTGTCTGAATAAAGAGCCTAACTTTGTACTATATATTGTTCTATAGTGTAAAAGAAAAAAGATGTCTCCTGTGCATCCAAAGATGCCGTTGGCTGTGAGCTTTACTTTCTCTCCCACTGGGAATGCATTTCCTCACAACGGAAACATCAGTGAGGGTAGGGAAGAGTGTGACAGTTAAAGGCACACGAACAGTCAGGTTATATTCTGATCCTGTTTTCCCAGCTGTTTTCCTTTACACGTGTCACATTAAGATCTAAAGATCAGATTTCAGAAGTAATAACAAGGTAACTTGTCTAATTCTTGTACCACTCGCTTCATGAGTACATAGCAACTCCCCTACTCATGTTGTATTTTCTTAAGATGACATTCAAGTATATGAAGAAGAGATACACATTTTCTGTTGCCCTGAGAATTTGGGTTGCACTGTAAGTGAAACGAGTTATTCCTGTAATTTTTCAGGGGAGCTGTAGGAAGTTCAAGAAGATAAGGAGAGGTTTGATGAGAGAACGGAAAAAGGAGGGGTCCTTGGATCGGGAAAAGGGGAAGAGGAGGGGAGGGATCTTTCTGTGTCTCCCCATACCTTCCCTCCTTTATCCTCCCTGGCCCTTTCCTTGTTCCTTCTGCAGTTACTGCTTTTGAAGAATTAGCCTGAGAGAAGGAAGGAAAGCACCTGGAAGGGTTTTTATCCTCTGAGGATGGCGTGTAGGTCCTGTGTCTTTGAGACTAGAATGAGCATCTCGAGGTGAGTGTAGGAAGGATCAGATTACTCTTGGAAGAGGTTTTCAGTTTTGGATTCTTGGCTCTGAGTTTTATGGATTTTTTTTAACTTCTTTTTGCCCGTGTGTTTGAAAAGGAGATGTTATATTCTTGTTTGGATTTCTTTCCTTATCTCGGGGATAGGGAAAATAATTATCCAATTAGATTCCTTTGAGGAGACAGCAAGATAATGCAAAATCATTTAATACAGGAAGTGTTCATTCTTGTTGCTGGAAAATAATGACACATTTTTGGAAAACTCTGGGTTCTAGAGGAGGTTACAATACCACAGAGGTAGATCAGAATCAGGCTGGTCATCTCAAGTAGGAGGGTAAGAATGAGTGCCACCGCTTGCTGGGCCTTTGCTCTCAAGCTGGTGAGAAGGCAACCTGGAGAGTCCCAGGCTTTTCTGTGCATGCCTGCAGGCCCATAGGGTCCTTTTCAAAACTGTTTGGTTTACAAAATGGAGAGAAGAGTTGAAGGGTCAAACAAAACATGGGTAATGTGAATGATGTTAGAAAAATAACCACTGAGGTCTGTGATAATGAGCAATTGTGTGATCTCTGTTCTCTGTAAATTAATGATGCTTGCCTTCTCTGCTGTTGGGAGAAAAACTATCATGTCCAAACATAATTTGCTTGGGCTCTTGTAAGCTCACAAGTCAGATTTAGTTGATTTACATCTTGGTTCCATCACACACATACAAATGACAGTAGGCAATTTACTTCGCATTTTCAAGCCTCAGTTTACTGGTAATAATAATAATAACGTGGAATAATGAAAATAAGAAAACACGTAAATGGACAAAGTGCTCAAAAGGCATAAACTTACCGAAATTTCTTAAGACTGCAAACATGCTTCAGTCCAGCAGGTGGTGGTGACGCACGGCCACTGAGCAGAAATGGCCTGCGCGCGCACGCCGCTAGCCTGGCGCCGAGAGCGCGCGCGGGGATGGGAGGAACGGGGAGGTGCACTTGCCTGAGTGGCAGTCCGCAGAGGCAGGTGGGGGCGGGGCTGCTGGAGAGAACTGCACGCGTCTGTGCACGTGTGTATATGCCTCCAGGCCGAATGCAGAGGAGACATCTCTTTTAATGTCTTGAAAGGGTAGAAGCAAAGCAAGACCATGAAACCTGGGAGAGCCTAGTCATCCACTTACTCTCCGTTGCCTTCAACAAAATTCCAGCCTCGAGTCTGACGTTAGAGGGAAACACACACCTATTATAAAGGACCAGGAGCTATGACGACTATCCAGCCTTTCGGGTTTGATCCCAAATCATCCCTGAGTATGTATTCTTCATTGTAACTGACTGTATCACACATGAAAGCCAGTCTTCCCTGACGTTTACTCTGGACACTCATGCAGCTGGGTCCTTCTCACTTTGTAGACCCTGCCAGCACTTCCGCATTCTTCATCACTAGAGGAATTCTGACATGGTCACATTGCTATTTTTTATTTTTTGGCTGCGCTGGGTCTTCGTTGCTGTTTAAGGGCTTTCTCTAGTGGCCATGCTGGGGGGCTACTCTCTAATTGTGCACAGGCTTCTCGTGGTGGCTTCTCTTGTTGCCAAGCATGGGCTTTAGAACACACAGGCTCAGTAGTTGTGCAAGGGTTTGGTCCTCCCCTCTGCCTCATGGTGACAGAAATGGCAACCCACTCCAGTATTCTTGCCTGGAGAATCCCATGGACAGAGGAGCCTGGCGGGCTACAGTCCACAGGGATTGCAGTCGGACATGACATAGCGACTAATCCACCACCACTGCCACCTGCCTTGTGGAATGTGGAATCCCTAGAGGATCAGAGATCAAACTTGCATCCCCTGCATTAGCAGGTGGAGTCTTAACCATTGGATCGCCAGGAAATTNATTGCAGTCGGACATGACTTAGCGACTAATCCACCACCACTGCCACCTGCCTTGTGGAATGTGGAATCCCTAGAGGATCAGAGATCAAACTTGCATCCCCTGCATTAGCAGGTGGAGTCTTAACCATTGGATCGCCAGGAAATTCCAGAGGTTGGGTTACTTGATCTCCCTTCACTCCCAAATTATTTCAGTCTTTTACAGTATGATAGATAAAGATACATATGCTGGAGTGAGCCAGAGATTACTAGCCCAGTAGGAACAGAACAGGCTTTAGCACAACAGGGTAGTTTTAGCTTCCCTAGGAACCCACTACTGGAGTGGTTACATTCTAGTGGGTAAAGGCCAGGTTTGCTGCTCAACATTCTACATTCTAAGCATACAGGGCAGGCTCCTATAGGAAAAGATTATCCAACCAAAAATATCAAGTGCTATAGTTGAGAAATCCTCTTCCAGAGTGACAGCGACACCTCAATGATTAAGTCTGAATATTCTGAACTGCCATAAGTCATCTGGAAGTGACGGCTTTTGCACAGCTTCCTGGTGTAATGCTTCAATCAAGTATCAGCTGGACACCTATCAAGAATCACACTTTCTTTAAACGGGGATATGAATGTAAGTATTCTTTATTAGGATGCTCACAAGAATGACACATTAGCACTGTCCTTCTGATGGGACAGAATACACATCTGACCCACATCATAGCAGGAGACAGGCCCGGGGAATGGCTCTCAGAGCTGGTACAAGGGTCCACTGAAGAAACTGCCATTCAGCAAAGTGAGGATGCTTCCTGGATTCCATCATCTCTGCTGTAGCTTCCAATCAGTACTCTGTGATGGGCCCAGAATCCTCCATTCCAGAACCTCCTGCCGTGCCTTCAAGACGGAGGTCACCGGTGCTTCTGGAATTTGGCAGCATGTCTCTTTGGTATGCTGCTGCCCCACCGCCCTCAGGGGGCAAAGGTGGGAGCTGGGGGGAATACATTACCAAAAGCAAACAGCAGGATACACCCGACAACCTCACAGGACACATGCTTCCTCCCCAAATGGTACATTACACCCTGCAGAGCAAAGGAAACCCCTCGATGATTCAGACACATGTGCAACAATCCTGTACACCGGGAACGAGGGGTACAAGCAGACAGTTATGCCACCATGCCCTGCACAGCAGGAAGCAGGCACCTGAAAGCTGGAACCAATTCTCTATCTCGGCTCTTCCCTGCCTTTAAGTGGTGTTATCCAGCCTATTCCACCTGTTCTGGGCATTAGTTCATTTTCTAAAAGGGAGGATAAGATGGGAGAGAGGGAGGGGAGATTAGGGGAGGGGCTGACAACCTGTAAAACAAGAAATACAAAAATGCAAATACCAGAGTGAGCATTAAAATACTTTATAACAATAGAAGGTAGCTGGAAACACTACATGCTAACAGACAATATGACACATAACTCGGGGTTGGGGGCGCAGAGGAGTCAGCTGGGAGTGTGGCTGAGGCCACCAGTTTAGACCAAGAGCCTTTCGATGGACTGCTGGATGGACTGGATCTGCTGCTTCAGTTGTGAGCCCTCTTTGATGGTGACGGAGCAGGCGATGACAGGCCTGGAGACCCCGCAGGCTCGCCCCAGAGCCTGCTTGGAGCGCACGAACACATAGGGCACGTTCTTGTCCTCACACAGCAGCGGGAGGTGTAGGATGATCTCCAAGGGCTCCGCATCTGCAGCCATCACGATGAACTCAGAGATGCCTCTGTTGAGGGTTTTGGTGGCTGCAGAGAGGACATGAAGTCAGCAGGTAATGGGGGCTGGGGCAGAGAAACCACAACAAAGCAATTTCCAAGGAAAAGAAAACAGGTGCAAGAAAAATGGGCAAAAACGTCCAGGACTAGGCAATTCTCTGTCCCACAGTGGCCTTGGCAAGAGATAGGGAGCCAAGCATCAAATCTCCAATGCCGTCCTCAAACTCTACATCAAACCCATCAGTTCTGTCAAAACGCACTCTAAATCCTAAAAAGAGCTCTTCTTTTCCTGTCCTGTGCCACCACACTCCCCAAGCTTCACCAGCAGGAAGCATGCAGTGCAGCACTTCTCCAGCCCTGTGACCAAGGATCAGGAGTTTCCATCCCGATCTGCCATGATCAATACTTCGGAAAGCTCACACCACACGCAACTCAACAAGCAAGTTCAACACCCACAGCATTGTTCAAATCCTTTATTTTATTTAATTTATACTTTATTTCTGGCTGTTCCGGTCGTCCTGGCTGCTTGGGATTTTCTCTAGTTGTGGGAAGCAGGGGCTACTCTTAGTGGTGGTGTGCAGGCTTCTCACTACAATGCCTTCTCTTGTTGAGCAGCACAGGCTCAACAGTCATGGCACACAGGCTTAGATGCTCAGCTTCATGTGGGATCTTCCCAGACCAGGGTTCCCTGCATTGGTGAGTGGATTCTTTACCACT
>SJYV01020100.1:13068-34294 GCA_006410875.1 Neotragus pygmaeus
TCCTCACCGGCAGCCACTAGTTTGTATCTGTGGATCTTCTTCTTCATTGTTATTACATATTCACTAGTTTGTTGTATTTTTCTTTTTAGATTCTACATATAAGGGATATGATAGAATATTTGTCTTTCTCTGTCTGACTTACTTTACTTAGCATAAAGTCCTGCAAGCCCATCCATGTTGCTTAGATAGCAGGAAAAAAAAAAAAAAATATATATATATAGTTGAGTAGTGTTCCATTGTATTAATATACATTTCCACAGCAATGATTGGAATTCTGGGGACTGCCTTCTAATCCAGTTTAAAAGTGACAGAGGAAATCTGTCACACTGCTTCATAGTGTCACTTTATATTTTAAAATGCTTATGTAAATGGCTTCCCTGGTATCTTAGCTGGTCAAGAATCCACCTACAATGCAGGAGACCCTGGTTTGATTCCTGGGTCAGGAAGATCCACTGGAGAAGGGATAGGCTACCCACTCCAGTATTCTTGGGCTTCCCTGGTGGCTCAGCTGGTAAAGAATCTGCCTGCAATGCAGGAGACCTGAGTTTGATCCCTGGGTTGGGAAGATACCCTGGAGAAGGGAACAGCTACCCACTCTAGTAAAAACCCCATGGATGGAGGAGCCTGGTAGGCTGCAGTCCAGTGGGTCACTAAGAGTCAGACACGACTGAGTGACTTCACTTTCACTTTTCACTTTCGTGCATTAGAGAAGGAAATGGCAACCCACTCCAGTGTTCTTGCCTGGAGAATCCCAGAGATGAGGGAGCCTGGTGGGCTGCCGTCTCTGGGGTCACACAGAGTTGGACACGACTGAAGTGACTTAGCAGCAGTAGCAGCAGTGTTCCATTGTATTAATATATAATATAGGTATCACATCTTCTTTATCCATTCACCTATCCTTGGACACTTAGTTCAGTTCAGTTCAGTCGCTCAGTCATGTCCGACTCTTTGTGACCCCATGAATCGTAGCACACCAGGCCTCCCTGTCCATCATCAACTCCTGGAGTTCACTCAGACTCGCGTCCATCGAGTCCGTGATGCCATCCAGCCATCTCATCATTTGGGGCACCTACCAACCTGGGGAGTTCCTCTTTCAGTACTTAGGTTGCTTCTATATCTTGGCAATTACAATAATGCTGCTAGGGACTTGGGGTGCATGTCAGGAAACTGAAAATAGAACTACTATATGACCCAGCAGTTTCACTCCTGAGTACATATCTGAAAAAACCAAAACCAAAACCAAAACCATTATTTCAAAAAGATACATGCCCATCTAGATTATTTTAACACTCTGAAACTACACGTACAAAATTTCAACATAATGTTCTATAATCAGGCATTTCAATGGGCTCATTTCCCAAAAGTTCAAGTGGGCTGTGGACTACTGTAATCTTGGTCAGAGCTGGTCAGTGGGTCAGAACAAATTGGAAGCAAGAAATCTAGTAATCCAGTTTCATTTCACCTCGTCAACAATTCCCAGCCTCTAGAATATTCTTAGAAGGGTACGACCAGTTTCACCCATTCTACCTACATCCTTTCAGGAGCACTTTTAACCATTCCATGGCTCCCCATGATGTTTTTACATGCTTTGCTAACATCGGATGCTTCCTATGAGGGGCTTTCCTTTTCAACTGGTCTTAGAGTGAACTATTCAAAAGTCTATCTTCCTTATTTTAAGTTACTTGAATGCAAACTCAAAGTCATCTTGATACCTTCTATGCCATTTTTCAAAACTGTTTGCTTTTGTCCAATTAAAAAATCAAGCAGCTATTGCTTATAATAAAAAGCCTTCTAAAGCAGCAGTTAATAATCAGATGCTCAAACAATTCCTCAGATCGCTCCCACTTCCTTTTTCCATTTACCAATATATCATGGACTTCCTTCCAGGTCAGCGTATATAGACCTGGCTCATTATTCTTAATGTTCAAGCTTGTTATCTATTTCCATGATGTTGGATATCAGATTTTCCCAGATCTGTCATAGTCATTGCTGTCTTTCTACTACATAAAAATACTGCAATAAATATCCTTACACATATATCTTTCTTTGGGCTTTTCTCTGGAGACTAGCTTTCAAAAGGGCAACCACCAAGTCAGAAGTTATGTGTATTATTAGTTAAAAAAGATATTTCCAGAAGTTTTTTAAAGATATAATCTTTCACTTATTCAGCAGAAATATGTGAGATGGTCTTTTCCCTTCCTCTTTGCCAGAACGGGATGTTATTTCTTATCTAAGTTGTGGTCTTCCCATATTTAGAACAGAGTTGTACTTAGTGTGTGCTCAGGTCTTGTTGACTAGGTCACTTTAAGATTTTGAGACTACATTTTCCAACTCTTCCTACATTTTCTAACTTAATTGACACTAATTTTCCTTTATGCATGTATAAAGTCATAGTTTTTGTTTATAGTATAGATTTGCAAGTATTAACTTGCTTCACATTTCGATCAAACTATGGTAGTATTGGTATGTATTTACACATGTGAATGTGAACCTTTTTTTTATATTTCTCACCCCTACCTCATTAATACCTCTATTATTGCTGCTTTTAATACCATAACACCAATAACAGTGGTTAGTACTGATAAGACATGTTTGCCACAGTTAGTCCACTTTCACTGACAAAATGAAATGATGGAAGGATTAAGTCTGCTTCTGATTCTGGATTCTTAAAAGTATGTTTTGGCTTTTTCTTCTATGTGCTTTTGCAAGGTCATGCATGTCCCCAATGATGCAGTCTGTTATTCCTTTGCAAGGCTCCTTGCTGGAATAAAAAAAAAAAATGGGGCAAGTTCCTTTCATCATTACTTTTGAATGATCCAATCACTTATTTTATGTATATATTTATATACATATCACATATATATTAGTACCTCTGGTATGGATGTATATATATCAGAATATTTAAACTTTTAATACTAATATGTTTATATGTCAAACATGTTTTTTTAACGTTATGATATTGACATAATGGTACCTTATTTAAATTTTACTGACAGAGAGAGTGAAGTTCCTGAAGGGCGTTTAGATAGTTTCTTTAAGGACCAAGAGCCAGTACATATGGGAATTAAGATTTACAGCAGGATTTCTTAACTCCAAGTCAAATAGTCTCTGAGACTGGTTCTCAGAATCCCAAGTGCACACAAGAGCCTTCAGATCTTTCAGCATAAATGAGACTGAGTTAAGCAATTTGTACATCTACTGACCATTAACTATAATATCTACTGCACTGTTTACTGCAGTTTCAGTTAAATTTGTCTTTGGATATAATGGAGAATTAATTATAAATGAGTTCAGTTTTTTCCTGAAAAAATTAAAAACCTTTTAAATGCAAGTTCATAGAATAATAGCAGAAATTTTAATTGTTAGAGTAACAATTTTTTAGAACTTTTTATTTTGTATTGGGGTTTAGCTGATTAACAACATTTTGAGAGTTTCAGGTGCACAGCAAAGGGTCTCAGCCATAAACATACATGTATCCTTTCTTCCCCAAATTCCCCTTCCATTCAGGTTGCCACATAACGTTGAGTAGAGTTCCATGAGTTATACGGTGGAACCTTATTAGTTATCCATTTTCAATACAGCAGTGTGTACGTGTCCATCCTAAACTCCCTAACTATCCCCTTCCCCTGCCCTCCCCCGGTAGACTACCAGTTGTCCAGCTTCCTTGGTGGTTCAGATGGTAAAGAATCTGCCTGCCATGCAGGAGATCCAGGTTTGATCCCTGGGTCGGGAAGATCCTCTGGAGAAGGGAATGGCAATCCACTTCAGTATTCTTGCCTGGAGAACCCCACAGACAGCCCATGGGGTTGCAAAGAGTTGCACACGATGAAGCAGCTAACACAGCCCTCTGGTAACCATAAGTTCAGTAGTAACATAAGTAACAATTTCTAACTTTTTAAGAGTGATCCCATTTTCGTCTGGAACTATCACTCGAGGATCAGCCCTGGGTTGCATCATGCGCAGTGGAATAAGTCAGACAGAGAAGCACAAATACCACCTTGCACCACTTCTGTGGGGCTTTCCAGGCGCCCCAGTGGTAAAGAATTCACCGGCCGAGCAGGAGACTCAGATTCAGTCCCTGAGTCAGGAAGATCCCCTGGAGAAAGAAATGGCAACCCACTCCAGCATTCTTGCCTGGGAAATCCCGTGGACAGAAGAGCTGGAGGGCTGCCGTCCATGGGGTCACAAGGAGTCAGACGTGACTGAGCGACTAGAGAGAGAGAGAGACTTGTCTCCAAATTCTCAAGTATGACATGTGAAATTTGTACAGCTTTATATGTGTCAATCATATCTTATAAAGTAGTTTAAATAGAAGGAAAAGAAAAAAAACATATAAAATGCTTCTTACTTCACAATAAAACGTACCTCTGTGTGTACACACACGTACACATTTTCAGTTCTATTCCTGCTCCCTACTAGTTTCTTGGTAGCATTTGTACATAACAGTTTTTGTATTTTTAGAGAGGTACAGATCTAGATTCAAAGAGCACCACAATTAAGCATGTTTGTAGCAGAAAAGGCACATGACTGATACTTTCTTATGTTTCCTAAATTTCCTTAAGAGTAACCAGTGGTCATGTACGGATGTGAGAGTTGGACCCATAAAGAAAGCTGAGCGCTGAAGAATTGATGCTTTTGAACTGTGGTGTTGGAGAAGACTTTTGAGAGTCCCTTGGACTGCAAGGAGATCCAACCAGTCCATCTTAAAGGAAATCAGTCCTGAGTATTCACTGGAAGGAATGATGTTGAAGCTGAAGCTCCAATACTTTGGCCACCTGATGCAAAGAACTGACTGATTGGAAAAGACCCTGATGCTGGGCAAGACTGAAGGTGGGAGGAGAAGGGGACAACAGAGGATGAGATGGTTGAATGGCATCACCAACTCAATGGACATCAGTTTGAGTAAATTCCAAGAGTTGGTGACGGACAGGGCAGCCTGGCGTGCTGCAGTCCATGGGGTTGCAAAGAATTGGACATGACTGAGCAACTGAACTGAACTGAATTGAACTGAACTGAACCATAGTGTTGAGATGAATTTTTCCATATATTATCAATTTTTGTGTGTGTGTGAGGTGGTTGATGGAGTCCCTATTCTGTTTGGGATTATATCTACTTGGGTATAGATCTTAACTATAGGAGAGATTAATGAATCCTGAGGTTTCTCTATTAAAACTCTGTGTGCTATTTTCTTGAACTCATTTAAAGATATTTTTGTGAAAAGGGAATTTTTTCAAGAAAGGGAAAATTCTGTAATTCTGTTATTTACCTAGATTATATTGTATCTAATCCAATAATACTTTTCACATGTACTGTTTAGGGGCTTCCCTGGTGGCTCAGCTGGTAAAGGATCCGCCTACAATGTGGGAGACCTGGCTTTGATCCCTGGGTGGGTAAGACCCCCTGGAGAAGGGAACGGCTACCCAGTATTCTGGGTATTCTGGCCCGGAGAAGTCCATGGACTACAGTCCATGGGGTTGCAAAGAGTTGAGTCAGACATGACTGAGCAACTTTCACTTTGCTTTCATATACTCTTTGAGGTCCTTAGGTTGACATTTAACTATTTTTCCCATTTGAACAACAATGGCAACAGCAAATTTGGAGTCTTTTTTTGTGTTGCTCTATTTTTTCTAGTGTGTAGCTTGGCGTTGGTTTTGAGTAAGCATCCACTCTCTTTTTTGCTGTTGATACTAACACCGATTTATTAAAGGGTAAGACACCATATGTTCATTTCAGAATACCAATTCCATTTTGTTCATCTGAAATCCCAGTATTTGCAAAGCAGTTTATTTACTTCTAATTTGCAGTAATTTGTATGCTTTCTATTCTTTTCATTTTGACTTATTTTCGGATAATTTTATTATCTTACATTTCTGATGCTTTTTATTTTGTGAAAAAGATATATTTTTATTCTCACTGAAAGGGAAAAGTAGAAAAGATGGGCGGCAGGAATTTTTGTATTTAAACAAAGCTGAAGAAGCATGGCACTGATTTTTCTTTTTTGTGTTAACATATCAAGGGAACCCTTTCCTGGTAGCTCAGCGGTAAAGAAACCCACCTGCCAATGCAGGAGACACCCGTTCCATCCCTGGGTCAGGCAGATCCTCTGGAGGAGGAAGTGGCCACCCACTCCAGCATTCTTGCTTGGGAAAGCCTATGGACAGGGGAGCTTGGTGGGCTACAGTCTGTGGAGCTGCAAAGAGTTGTAAACGACATAGTGACTAAGCAACAACATACATATAAAATACTTAGCGTGATAAGGGTGGTCCTTCAGACCTTAAAATAGCTCATCAGAAAGATCGCTAATCTTTCCAGATTAATACAATCCTCAAAGAATGTTTATACTAAAACTATTTTTGAGCAGTAATTTCCTTTTAAGCATCATTATGACTGTAATAATCTCTGCATCTATTTCTACTCTAATCCTTCTATTAGACCTAAGCGTCTCAAGAGATGATGGATGTCTAGTTTCTGCTTTGTTTCTCAAACACTCCTTGGGACAGAAAAACTTGATGGATATGGGTAGAGGTTGAACAAATACGTTCCCAGGATTCCGTGACGCCAATTCCATTATTTAAGGAAACTGGAACCAAATGTTCAATATCTCTAGAAACTAGCTCCATAGGTACATAAGGCTTTGAGGCATTTCCATTTATCCTGCTGATTGGACATATTTCAAATCTAACCAATATTTCCCTCTTTCACTACCTTCTTATGAACATCAACATCATATGACGATGATGATGACAACTAAAGTTGGAAATAGTTACATGAGGGACGAAATTAAATGGTTAAGCTTGATACTCTAAAGCTATGATGTTGTTTGATCCTTAAGTAAGTCAACTGGAATAAAGAAGACTTTTTTTGCAAAGATTGTACAACTGAAGCAAAAGTTTTGTTATAATTGACAAAAACCATGTCAACATTGCAACTCTAAGAAATCTTGAAGACCAGTGTGACTCCATTGGAAGTATTGGGATTTGATTCTTTTCTGAGTCCCTAACCTGGGTTGGGATTCAGGTGGGGAAGGGGAATGCCTGATGTTGATATTTTTTTATTGCTATTTTGTCTCTGGGTATAAGAGAATGTATAACAAATGATTTAAGTGTAGAATGGTTACAGTGCTTTAGCAAAATAGTAATAGTGGCCTGATGGTTCAGACAGTAAAGAATCTGCCTTCAGTGCAGGAGACCTGGGTTCCATCCTTGGGTGGGGGATATCCCCTGGAGGAGGGCATGGCAACCCACTCCAGGCCTGGGAAATCCCATGGACAGAGGAGCCTGGCAGGCTACAGTCCATGGGGTCACAAAGAGTTGGGCACAATTGAGTGATTAACACTTTCACTTTTCACTTTCAAGAGCGTCAACATTAAAGGCTAAACTCTTAATATTATGTATTCTATTGGGAGTGCTGGTGGAAAGAGTGAAATAGGATATTCCCCCAATTTTAATTTCCTTGAAAATAAGTGTTAGGCAGAAATGGAGTACAGTTCTAAATTGGTAAACATAGATGCAATTCTAAACTGATACATGCAGATGTTGAAAAGGAAGAGCTACAGAAATTTTAGGTCAAATCACTCAGTAATTAAAAACTGCCTTAAGAGCCATTCTGAATTGGTCATGATTTATAGTCCATGGTTTTATTACAGCAAACAAGGGTGAATGTTCCTTTTTCACATACCATTTCATGTTTCTAGAATTTGCATGACCTATGTTAGATTGCCTTTTTTCTGGAAATTGATTTTTAGTTTTGCAGATGATGTTATTTGGTTCATATTGGGCACTGGATTTCATAATAAAAGTGCTAATTCAAGAGTTTATTTTTTTAAAGCATATTTGTCAATGCTGATTCCTCAATCTTACCTTGTCAATGTGTGGATTTTGCACACAGTTATTTTAAATGTTCATCCTTTCCAGAAAGACAATAAAGTACTTCTTGTATGAAAATCATTTTCTTTGAGCATTTGAAATACAGTGCCCATGAACTGAGCCAGCTTAAACTCCTAAACCCAGAAGCAAGAGTACGTCAGGAGGAAGTCTATCAAGTCCAGGTCATCAGCTACACGCAATAATACAGAAAGCTTGACATGCTTAAAGAAATAAAAGAATTCTATAAAATAGCATTCTACTAGTCAATTGATATCCAGCCTTATTGAATTATTGCCATTAGTCACAAAAACAAGTATCAGGTTGTGTCCGTTGTGTGTTCATGATGTTCGTGAAAGAATGCCAAGGTTTCTATAAAGCTTAGGATATGAGATATTCCATTCTCTATTTTTAGATACACATTTCTGATAATTTGCTGGAAAGGAAGAGCTATGCATATCTTAGGTGTTTGGGGAGTGAATGCCTCCACAGTGATCATGTTACTAAAGATACACAGTTGCGTGAGTATTGCTTTCTCTCATGCATGAGACCTGAGTGGGAAAATGTCAGTGGGCATCTTTTCATAATGAGGATAGATGCTATTTCACTAACACGTAGGTATCGAATCTTACTGAGACAACCCACAATTTTTTTTTCCAATTCAATCTGACAAATACTATATGATATGCCAGTTAATGTGCAAGAAAAGACAGCGTGTGCATAAATGAAAAGCCTTAAGGAGTTTGGAATCTAATTGAGATGGCAAATGTATACAATTTACTATAACACAGAGCATATTATGATACCAATATGTATACATACAGTCTTATGAGGCAGAGAGATGAAAAGGCTTGTTTGGAAAAGTAGATTATAAAAGCCATCACTCAAGCAATGGCATGTGAACTGGATCTGACCGGTAGAAATGGGAGAATAAGGGCAGTTCTGATGGGGGACATTGTGGGGTCAAGTCCTGGAGAGCAGACGGCTTTGGGGGGCAAGGGTGGGGAGATTCCAGTGTTCAGGAAAGGGTCCAAAGCAGTGTAGTAAGAGGTGCATTTGAAGAGCAAGGGTGGGTCCTAAGAGACTCAAGCTCAAGATTTTGGACTCTGTTCTAAATTTAGGTGATAATCGTCAAGTATTTTGAGCAAGAGAATTGCCTGCCTGTCTGCTGAGTCGTTCCAGTCATATCTGACTCTTTGTGACCCTAAGGACTGTAGTCCACCAGCGGATTCTCCAGGCGGGAACACTGGAGTGGGTTACCAGGCTCTTCTCCAGGGGGATCGTCCCAGCCAGGGGTGGAACCCAACATCCCTTGGCTGCTGAGGCTCCTGCATTGGGAGGTGGATTCTTTATGGCTGAGCCCCCAGGGAAGCAAGAGAATGACAAGAGTCAATTTGGTCTCGTTTCAGTACAAAGGATGAAGAGGAGGTGAATGGAGTCTGAGCCTTGACGTCATCAATCATTAGTCTTATCGTTTGTATGATAAGCAAGTGCTTAGCACCATTTTATGCTGAAGCCTAAACAGCATCAGTGATGCCGGGAAGTGTATTATTTCCTAGGCTCCCCAGAACAAACAGTGTGACTTAACTAACTACTGTATTTTCTCAGAATCCTGAAGTGTCGGCCAGAGACTCGTTCCCTCTAAACCCTTTAGGAGAGCATCCTTCCTGGCTTTTTTGAGCTGCTGCTAATGCCACGTGCTCCTTGGCTGACAGCTGCAAACCTCTGGCCGCCTCCTCTGTGTTTTCTTGGTCGACTCCCCCCGGTCTGTCTTCTGATAGAAGCTGCAGCCAAGTCACATTAGAGTGTGCTCTGCTGGCCTCAGCTTAAATGGATCTCATCTGAGATGACCTGCTTGCAAATCAGGTCAAGGTCACAGGTGTGAGGTTAGCACTTCAACCTACCAGGCTGGGAGGGGCGCACTTCAGCCCCTCACAAGAATGAAGAGTGGCGCCCAACGGGAAAGGCAGCAGCAAGACCGAATGACTCTGTGCCTGTTGAGACTCAGGAGAGAGCAGGATGAGATAGCTGGGAGCGGAAGAAAATGCGAAAGCTCAGGAGTCGTGGGACTTCCCTGGCAGTCCAGGAGTTAAGGCTTCTTCCAATGCAGAGGGTGTGGGTTTGATCCTTGGTCAGGGAGAGCTAAAATCCAACATGCCTCATGGCCAAAAATCAGGACAAAAAGAAGTGTTATTGTAACAAATTCAATAACGTCTTTAAAAATGGTCCACATTAAAAAAAAAAAAAAAAATAAAAAGCTGAAGAGTCAGGCAATTGGGAGGGGAAGGAAGGGAAAAGCAGGTGATCTCAACTACAAGAGTTCAGCATCTGTGAAGTTCTGATCGCATCTGTGAGCTGACTTCAGTCATTCAACAGCGATCAGGGAACCCCCAGCAATTTGACTTGCGTGTGGTAGGGACCACAAGTATTTGTGGCTGCAGCCCGAGTGCCTCTATCGCACCCACAGTTTGTGCCTGCAGGGGTGGTGTGGTGATTTTGTTGCTAGGTTTTGTCTGACTCTTACGACCCTGTGGACCCCGTGGACTGTGGCCCACCAGGCTCCTCTGTCCATGGGATTTCCCAGGTGAGAAGACTGGAGTGGGTTGCTGTTTCCTTCTCCATAGCATGGGTAATGATGATTAAAGCAGTTATCGGATGGAAATCTTCCCAAAGGGAAAGCGTTATTAGCAAACAGGAAAAAAACAAAAACAAAACAAAACCATGTCTTGGAGATATTTATAAGCACAGAGGCACCTCCATTCTGCCTTACACATTCTGACAAGCCCTTGGCATGAAAGCTAATTCTGAGATAAATGCAATTGTATCTGGCAGGGTTGACCAAACGTCTAGGCAGATCAGAAGAAGTCTTCTCTTTGTAGTTGGTAGCGGGGGAGCAGGAGGAGGATGAGATGAGTAGGGGTGAAGTGGTGAGTGGGGGCAGGGGACAGAGAATGTGACAGGGGATGGGATTTAAAAGATGGCCCCAAACAGCTGCAGGCATGAGACTGCGTGCAGTTACCAGCCCGCTGGATCTTACACCTCATGAAAAGGCAGTGGGCTCCATGAACAGGGAACAGTACTGATTTTACCCGTGAAAAACTAGGCCAAGATACCTGCCATCCTTCATGATCGGATGTTCCCCTCTCGTATAAAAGGTGAGACACTTTCTCTGATACGCGACTGACACGATTGTTGCTTCAACTTGCAGTCGCTCCTTCAGCGTCTCGGCCACTGTGTCGATGTTCACATCAGGATTTTGGTGCTTTTCTGCGGTGAGCTCTCTTAGTTTCTTAGGTCTGCTGTAGCGGAGAACCCCAAACTGGGTGGCTTAGCACAACAGAAACGTATTTTCTCAGAGTTCTGGAGGCTAGAAGTCTGACATCAAGGTGTCGGCAGGGCCTCGCTCCCTCTGAAGGAGGAGAAGTTGGAGATTCCTTCCTTGCCTCGTCCCAGCTTCCGGTGGTTGCTGTCAATATCGGGGTTCCTTGGCTTGCAGACACATCACTCCAAGCCCACGGCATGCAGCCCTCTATGAGCTGAAGCCTCTAGCGCCTGGCTAACGGCTGGTAAGTCAGTGGCATCACCTCCATGAATGCATCAATAATACAATGTAATTGGAGAACATCAAAACAAATGGCCATATGCACTGGGCTCCATTCGCCGAGTCCTGGAAGTTAATGATGCCTTATTGAGAAAGCATTGCATGGAGCTCTACGGCATATGCCTGGTGGTGGTACATAATTTCATAGTCCACAAACCATAATGATTCAATTTTCTCAGAGGTGTATTTATCTGTGTGTGGTATTTATCCCTCTCTACTGTGTTATGACTTGACAGTTATTTAATGTTTACATGAGACAGAAATTGACCAAGAGGGGGAAAATTAAGCAACATGGAGGATTTGAGAAATCTTGTTTCCCATAGTTTTATTGAGAAGTAATTGACCTGCAGAGCTGTATAGGTTTTGGGTGGACAGCACGATAGTTTGATTTAAGTATATCATGAAATGATCACCACAATATGTCCAGCTAACATCCATCATCTCACAGATACAAAAGAAAAGGAAAAAAAAGGAGATGATTGAGAATTCTCCTCGTGGTGAGAAGTCTCAGGATTTAAACTCTTCGTGACTCTCGTGTGTTGTTAAGCAGTGTTAGTTGCACATTGCATCCCTATGTGACCAGAAGTTTGCACCTTTATGTCCATATTTGTCCAATTCCCTTTCTCCCCAGACCCTGCCTCTGGCAACCACAAGTCTGCTCTTTTTCTTTGAGATTGTTTGCTTTTGTCTTAGAGTCCACATATAAAGGGATCGTGCCATACCTGTCTCTCTCTGAAGCCCTTATTTCACTTAGCACGATGCTTGAGAGATACTCAAGGCACTTGTGCTCAAATGGCAGGATTTCCTCATTTTTCATGGCTAAATATTATTCCATTATACACAGAGATCACAACTTCTCCATCCTTCTTCTAGATCCATTTATAATGACATGGACTCTGAAAATCTGGTGCAAACTTGTTTTTTAAAGCAGACTTTCTGTCTGCATCTTTAATTGGTCAATTCATTTATTTAGACAGGTGATAAACATTGCTGAGCATCTTCTTTTCGGGACTTGTGCTCATATTACAAGGCGAATTTTAAAAAATCTTGCCATTTAGGACTTTAGAGTCTGATTGAGCATATGAATCATCCAAACTCTGATTCACATGTCTGCTAGTGAGGGTCCACACACAGAGGCTGAAACTAGCCAGAACTCAGTAATTTAGCTGAGGCTACCTGGGAACCATAAAAAAGACAAAGAATACATCATGGGTGTTCAGAGAAAGGGAGAAACGTAACTCATGAAAGATTTGCCAAAATTGGGAAATGGGGGTTTGCCCCCCGTTCTCCTCTCTCCTCTCCCTTCTTGTACTTTCTCTTCCCCCTTCTCTCCCTCTCCATTTCCCACTATTTTATCTCTTTCTCTATCACAGTCTCTGTCCCTTCCATTCTTCTTGACACGTCCACCTCCCTTTGTTTAAATGATAAAATGTTTGCACTCCACATATCTGTCCACTACTGTTTAGTTTCCTTTCCAGAACCTCCTTTCTCTGCTGCCTGTTATTTCCAGAGTTTTGTCAAAGGCCCCTGTTTCTCCTGATAGCACACATGCTTCAAAGGCTAAATCCTGTGACTTCATTTATATGACCTCCTGGAAAAGGCAAATCCATGGAACAGGAAACAGATAGGTGTTTACCGAGAGCAGAGGCTAGGGAGAAGGGTAAAGGGATATGAGAGAAGTTTCTAAATCTTAACTATGGGGATGGTTATGCTACAGTGTACTTGCAAAGATTCTTACAGCTGTATACCTGGAGAGGGCAAACTTTGCTGTTATATGCATTTTACCTAACACACCTGATTTGCCCTCCAAATCCTTGCTTTGCATTGAATGGAAAGTCANGGGGAGAGGGGTAAAGGGATATGAGAGAAGTTTCTAAATCTTAACTATGGGGATGGTTACGCTACAGTGTACTTGCAAAGATTCTTACAGCTGTATACCTGGAGAGGGCAAACTTTGCTGTTACATGCATTTTACCTAACACACCTGATTTGCCCTCCAAATCCTTGCTTTGCATTGAATGGAAAGTCTCATACAATTTTAACTTCCTTTTCCCACCACCCTTCTTAGTTTTGAATTTAGTAGCTTCTGATTCAAATTAGAAAATTATTTTGAGATTATGGACCAAGAAAGTATAATTATACAATAGATGCTATGTGAGTGTGTGTGGGGTGTGTGTGTCTGGGCCTGTCTCTTATACACATCTAAAAACAAGTATCAGGTTGTGTCCGTTGTGTGTTCATGATNGACGTGAGTTTGAGCAAGCTCTTGGGGAGAGTGAAGGACAGGGAAGCCTGGTGTGCTGCAGTTCATAGGGTTGCAAAGATCAGACATGACCTAGCTTCTGAACAACAACAACAGTGGGCACATGCCCCAGGAGGGGAGTTTTCTAGAACCTTCCATGAGCTACACAGACTGTCTTCCCTCTCCTTATTGCAGTTCTTTTCTATGCTCTGTTGGAAGGGCTGGGGACCTCCCAAGACTTGACTGCCCGATACCACCAAGCTCAGTACCTCCGTGGGGGCACAGAGGTCTCTCTTCCCCACGGCTGTGAGCGTGTTTGATCTTTAGGAAAGATGACTTAGCAGGATGAACTCAGCATCACCCCCCCTTTCTTCCTTTAGCTTTATGACTCTCGTTCTGCAAACCCCAGTGCCACTGTGTAAATTTCCCTCTTGGAGAGACAGACCGTTGCCCCAGGTTCTGCCTCATGCTTTTGTCCAGAGTTAAGTTGACCAGAGCTCTTCATCCCTAGAGACTGGCCCTTTGGCATCACCTCCGCTGATTTGGTGAAGAATAACCCACCATATTCACACGCACACATCTCACACCAGTTGAAAACACAGCGACCTGATCTTTGCCCTGAACTTGGATTGTCTGGGCTGTTACGTGAAAAGCTTAGACAACTAGTGGCAAGGTTTTGAAGCCTTTGGGATTTTCCTGGAGCCAGCATTAAAAAAAAAGGACCCCACGGGAGGCCCCAGATGAGGGCAAATCAATGCAGCTTTGTTTACCGCCGCTCCTGAGTTCTCCCATTGTGGAGAGGAATCTGAGAGCAGGAAGGACGAGGGGGAAAAAAAGCGGATCAAACGCGAGTGGTGTTTCTTTCAGCGCGATCCCTGTTGTCCCGTCTTTCTGCTAGAGGCGCAGTCTTGACAGCTGCCTGTCGCGGGCTTGCCGAGTCCCCCGGCATCAAAGGGCCACTGTCAAAGGGTCTTCTTGCGGGGTTAAAGGCGGCTGGCCTCCTCGAGCACGGTGGCCCACTTGCAAACAGAAATGTAGTTCCCCCTCAGGCTAGCTGCAGCTGCCAAAGCCAGCCAGGGCGGGGAGCTGGCCAGCAAGGGCGTGGCGCGGGCCGCGGATGCTGCTGGAACCTGCCCGGGCTGGTACCCGGGAGGATGCCAGCTGCCGCCGCTGCCGTGGAGCCCAGGGGGCCGGGGGCCAGGGAGCGTGTTGGACTCCGTCCTCCGTGGGCCGCTGGCTCGCCTTCCACAAGACGCCTCGTCCCCTCATCCTCCCTGAAAAGCTCCCCCCTCCCCACCTTATGTTTTTCTCTTTCCCTGGGTGTCATCCAGTTATCACTCCCACGCGCTCCTTGCAGCTGTACTTTATGGATGACAAACATTTCTGCTTTATTGTTCGGGGAGAGCTACACACATGAAAACCAGCCGAACCTTCACCAGGAGGCTTGGTTACAAAATCTGCTGCCAGGACCCTCTGAGAGGGACTCCGGAAGGGACACGAAGGAGCCCTGGGACTTGTTCTGCCGGTGGGCAACGCAGCCCCAGCTTCTGGGGGACACTGTTTTGTGAAAGGGCAAAAATACTGTTTTTATTTTTATTTATTTATTTTTTTAATGCTGTTCTAAAAACAGAAGACATCATGCAAATAACCCGGAAGTGAAAGATTGTGCTTAGAGCTGGTGAACTAGACAAAGGGCTCCAGTACTGGGGTCACAGGCCAGTCTGTATCCTCAAGGCTGAGGGCTTTTCCCAGATGTGAGACTTTCAGAGCTAGAAATGGGACCATCTCAGCTTAACCCACACATTGCAGGGCCCGGTACCCTTTCCCTCAGGGAGGGAAAACCACTTCTCTCCCAGTTTGGATTAAAGACAGTTTCTTAACAAGGTAGCTTTAGGTAAACAGATTGTGTGGCCTCTCTCCGTGACGTCCTTGGGCTATCACTAATCATTTTTTAAAAGCTTGATCATTTCAAGAGTCATAGCTTTCTAAGTTCAGAATCTCTGCATCAATCAGCTGAATCTTTGCACAGGGCTTAGAAACATTTAGGGGAGAAAAATCACCTCCTTTGAGCTCTGGGGAAGTGGTAGGGGGCAACACTTGTGAGAGACGTAAGCCCGTGCTAATTGGTGGTGTTTGCACTTGGTTCCCATTCCTTGCACCTTGTAGAATACACGCAGGAGGACAGCAGGGAGTGGCAAGTGCGGCCGAAGGAGGGAAGAAGCGGGAGCGGTGTTTTGCTTTTAAAAGATAAATCAGCAACATGCCTGGGAAAGGAGAGGAGGGTCAACGGGAGGGTAATCTAGTTAGTGGTGGAATAATATTAGCCTGACCGCCCCGCTCTGCATCCTTTTTAGAAATATAGCACGATACAGCTGTTGCGAGTTTTCATCACGGCAGAAATCACAACAGCTTGTGTGCATTGCTTTACAGTTCGCAGAATACTCTCCCCTACTTCATCTTCCTTGGGCCTCCCGAAATTGCCTGAGAAGTGGGCTGTGCAAAGGTAGTAACCTCCTCCTTAGAAATGCGAACACCAGCTGGGCAAGGGTAAGTGACCTTCTGAAGATCACACAGTCAATCAAATCCATTCAGAACTGAGTCCTCGGTCTTCCAGACTCCACTGCACAAGGAGTTTGATTCTTTAAAGATTGTCAGGGTGAATACAGAACCATGAAAAAGCTGGAGGATTTGAACCCTCTTTGCATTGTGCTTTATCTTCCTAAGATAAGGTAGAAGAGCAAGAAAAGGGAGAGATTCACAAAGGAGTGAGAACCACAGCTAAGAATGACAGGCAAACTCTGCCAGCGTCTGGGGTGGTGAACCGAAGAATTGTTTGACCTTTTTCAACAGCAGTTTCCTTGCTTGAAAAACATCCGTAATGATGGCTTCCGGAAAGGTTGTTGTGCGAAGTAAACAAGATAATGTGGGTAAAATGCTAAATTTGGGAAAAAAGAAAGCTCAAAAATTACTATTCCTACCACGATTGCTAATGGTAATATGACAGAGATAAGTCTGAACAAGTGGGTTGCAAACGTTGACCGTGATGGCAACAGATGCTCTGGGTCTCCTGCGGTCCACACAGCTTTCCCAAGCATTTACCCACAAATGGGCAGGCTTCGCATCCAGTCCAAACCGTCGCCTCTAAGGAAAAAGAATCCAACTTTCCCGTGCAACCTTGAACTTACTGATAAGGAAATAGCAGACCGTGAAGGCAAAAAGCCAGCCCAGCAGGGCCGATGGGTAACAGTGACAAGCTCCAGTAGAACTGCTGCCTGGGAAAGTCACGGAGACGTTCGGGTGCACCCTGTGAAGAAAACGGTTCTGTCAGATGAGACGCGGAGCGCAAAGTTAGCCACGGGATAAAATTAAATTCAGAGTCACTCATCACCTTTGAAAAATGTTACCTGTCGACTTTCTTCTGTTGAATCTGAACGTGGGTGGTAATAACCTCATGGAGGTGCCTTCACGANGTTCTGTCAGATGAGACGCGGAGCGCAAAGTTAGCCACGGGATAAAATTAAATTCAGAGTCACTCATCACCTTTGAAAAATGTTACCTGTCGACTTTCTTCTGTTGAATCTGAACGTGGGTGGTAATAACCTCATGGAGGTGCCTTCACGAAGGATCTATTTTAGATGAATTAGCACTACAGGTCTCTTTGTTTGCTTTTAATTTTATTCGGTGCTGACAGCGCTCTAATGAACAATCAGGATTACTTTTAAGAAGGTAGTCGCCGAATGTATTTATTTACCTTAGCTATCCTGTTTCCTTCAAAGGCATGTGGAGTCCTGGAAACAGAAAGCAACTCGGAAGGTTAACTGGCTGCTCCAGTTCATTCAGGAAAAATGGTTGGTTCTGCTATTAAGAACCATTCTCCAGATTTCTAAAGGGCTTTTTAATGTGTGAGGTACATTTTGTTAGCAAATCTCGGGTCCATTGTATAGCGTTTTGTTTCAGGAAAGCTGTTTACATAATGCAAGCTTTTGAGATAGTCTTACCCAGCCTCAAAAAAAAAAAAAAAAAAAAAACACANGACTTCCACAAAAAACCACTACTCAGCACCAATCAATTACCATGCTGGAATAGAGGTATATTCTCATCCCATCTCAACTCTACCTTACACATTTACATCCTAACGTGAGCCCCTTGTTATCCAAAATGTAAGTCACCATAGATGTGGATCATGTGATTCATATTTCTAAGGCAGTCCTGATTTGCAAAATGACTCTCCCTTTCAACTTATAAACCATGAAAATGTCCTGGAGAATGTAACATTTCAGTGTACAAAGTTCACCCTCAAGATGGATTTTCAAAACTGGAAAATATATACAAATTTTGTATCCAACCATGTACTTAAATCTTCAATTCAGAAAATCAGATGATCACATTTGTTATCTAATTCAACTGCAGAGGAGTTGTATAACTCTTTTTCTTATTAGACCATGTTGTGCTACTTGGACTAAGCTAATGTTCAGTGATTACATGGGGTTGAGATCATAGATGTTAGACTTTGCAATTCCTTTCAAGGAACTGTTTCCAACATAAGGAGATACTATTATAGAAGAAGTTCAAACAGTATTTCTGCTATGATAGTTCTGCTTCTCCAGCCAGATGCCGTCACTCTCTCCTTGGACACCCTTCCCTTATCCTTTGAGCACATGGTTAGAGTGCTCCATAAAACCAATTTTATTTATGTTATCTTCATCCTGACATGTCTTTATATCAAGGTCTCACCCGTCCTCCAGTCTCAGAGGAGGGGATGTCTGTCCTTATGTCTAAAGATCACAGTCTTTATTTCCTCTGGGTGCCATCCCCACAATCATCCTTCCTCCACATTGAAAGTGCCCCCTCCATCCCCCCCCGCCGTGTCTTCACCCATGTTCAGGGTCCCTGTGCCTTCAAACAAAAGTAAATAAAGGTTTCATTTTACCCTATTCCATCTTGTAGTACTGCCCACTCTCTTCCTTCCCCTTCTCATCATTTACCTTTCTTTACATTAACCCTCCTAGGATTATGTTAACCTTTCTTGCCTTTCATTTGGCTCCAATTATGACAATAGTCTGGAGAAGAGAATGGCTACCCACTCCAGTATTCTTATCTGTAGAATTCCCATGGACAGAGGAGCCTGGCAGGCTATGATCCATGGGGTCACAAAGAATCAGACATGATTGAGTGACTAATACATTTTCACAACTATAGTAATGGAAATAAGTAACTCTTATTAAACTCACACTCTTATTAAACTTAGTTTTCAAAATACTTTAATAAACATTTGTCTTTTGAACCTCACACTAACCCTGTGAAATAAGTAGGACAATACTTATCTTCCCTTTATAAAAGAAACTGAATTTCTGGGATATTAAGACATTTACCCAAGGTAATACAGTCAGTAGGTGGCACNTGTTTCAAGGAAGCAGACCCTGGAGTTTCCAGTAATCCCAAGAACATAGGAAGAATATTAAGGAGAATGAGTCCATGTGCACGTGGACTCAGTTTTATCCAATTCTGTAACCCTGTGAACTGACGCCTGCAAGGCTCCTCTGCCCAGGGGTTTCCTGGATGGGTTGCCATTTCCTCCTCTGGAGGATTTTCCCGACCCAGGGGACGAACCCCTGTCTTTTGCTTTGGCAGGTGGATTCTGTATTGCTGAGCCACTGGAGAAGCCCATTAAGGAAGATAACTGATGCCAATTCAAAAGGAGCATGGGCAGAGTAGCTGAGTGTTCTTCAAGTCACGTGGTCCACATAGTGCATGGAGATTGGAAGACCATAAGAATAGAGTTTCCAGGAAGTGCAAGAGGTCATGGGGTTCTGAGGAGATGCTCAGCAAAAGGTCAACCACCCATTCACCCTTTCAACGGATGGGAATGGAGTTTCTCCACTATGGTAGGAGCTGTGAAGATGGGGAGCAAGCGAGGCATGACAGCCTATTCAGAACTTAACAATGAAAATACAAACCTGCCTCTGCTGTAGTCAAACCATTCACTAAATGGAGTCTGAGCTGACTATCATCCCTGTCATCTTCTGTTATACCCAAATCTCTGTTATTTATTTATTTGACTGCATTGGATCTTAGCTGTAGCACATAGGACCTTTGCTGAGACATGTGGGGTCTTTCCTTTTAGCCCATGGACCCTCTAATTGTGGCATGCTGGCTCAGTAGTTGTGATGCATGGGCTTAGTTGATTGTGGGCATGTGGGATGTTAGTTCCCTGACCAGGCATAGAACCCACATCCCTTGCATTGCAAGGCAGATTCTTAAATACTGGACCACCAGGGAAGTCCCTCAGATCTCTATTGGTCACTCTTTCATTCGTCCAGAATGGCCCCCAGATCCCTTGTTGCCTAGTCCATTAATCATGATGCTTATTCCTTCCTATCTTCGGCTCAGACTGATGCCTTGACTTTCTTTCCAGTAACTGCTCCTGTGCAGACCCAGATCCTTTCTTTATCAAACCAGTTATCATCCTAGAGATTTTGAGANTCCAGGGACCCTTGAAAGGCTGGCACCTGAATCAGGTGTAGTCAGAATCCAGGCTCCTAGCAGTTGGTGACCTTTAGCAAGTGACTTGCTGATCTCTTCTGCTGGGAGAAGGATTGCATCAAGGGCCCATTTTTCACCCCACCCTCTCGCCACACCCTTGGAAAGGTCCCCTGGCCATGTCTGCCCGCTCTGACTCTGGGCCTGGCTGCGGGTCTTTCTTTGACCACTGGGATGGCCTGGGGACTCGGAGAGCCCCTCCACATGCGTACCTGCCACCTTATCCTCTGCCACTGACTTGAGGAGGACTTGAGGTAGCCTTCTGGAGGATGGTATGTGTGGCCCCCACCCGAGCTGCCAGAGTTAGCTGAGACCCTCCTAGAACAACTATCAGCTAGCGCCTACCATGGAAACCAGGGGACCAGCCTATCCGCATCCAATCATATACACCCGAGCAGCTGCAGTTGTGCGGAGCTCAGGGCGGATCAACGTAAATCTGCCTGCTCCTAGCATGTGACTGTGGTCCTAGGATGGTGAGATTTTGTGGTGCTTGTATGCAGCATTCTTGTGGCCATAGATGACAGTCACCAGCATTGCTCATCTCTAAATAGGCACAATGTTTGCAACTAGCTCAAAAGTTACTGTGAAGGTTAGGCAATGTGATTCGAGTGAAATGCTTTGTCTTGCACCTGCCACAGAGAACGTGCTGTTACTGCCTCTCGGACACCAGAAGTTGTGACAACTCCCATCCTCCACTTTGCTGGGTTCTTCTTTTGGACAGATTTCTTTCCTCTAAACCGATTATTTCCTTTCATTAACAAGCAAATCACTTTGTTACGCACACCACCTTTTATTTATGCCTAACCTCAATTATTTTTTTTTCCCTCTGTCTTATTTTCCTTGATAGAATCTTGATTTTATCCAATCTCTTCACCTTCCTCGGAGAAGGCAATGGCACCCCACTCCAGTACTCTTGCCTGGAAAATCCCATGGACAGGAGCCTGGTAGGCTGTAGTCCATAGGGTCGCTGAGAGTCGGACA
>SJYV01020100.1:35303-67403 GCA_006410875.1 Neotragus pygmaeus
ACTTTTCACTTGCATGCATTGGAGAAGGAAATGGCAACCCACTCCAGTGTTCTTGCCTGGAGAATCCCAGGGACGGCAGAGCCTGGTGGGCTACTGTCTATGGGGTCACACAGAGTCGGACACAACTGAAGTGACTTAGCATTCACCTTCCTATACTATTTTAAAGAGTTTTTAATTACAACATCCTGTCTTTTAGCTTTAATGTCCTTTCGGTTGGGGCTTGTAGAATTTGAGGCTCTTCTGTTTTTCCCTTCCAGTTTCTGGGGAAAGTGAGTGTTGGTCGCTTAGTCACGTCCACCTCTTTGTGATGCCATGGACTATAGCCTATCAGGCTCCCCTGTCCATGGGATTCTCCAGGCAAGAACACTAGAGTGGGTTGCCATTCTCTTCTCCAGGGGATCTTCTTGACCCAGGGATCCAACCCTGGTCTCCTGCATGGCAAGCATTTTCTTTATCATCTGAGCCACCAGGAAAGCCAGTTTCTTGGGACCAGCCACAAATCAGAAGCATAAAATAATCTCCACTGATGGCACCGGAGCCCTCTTTCTCCACTGGCGATCTCCAACGGCAAATGAGCGCCCACTGGGGCGACCACCTCTGGCAATCAGGTTGTCAGCAATTTTCAGACCCAGGACCAGAGCTCAAATGCAGCAAGACATTAACAAAGCCATATACAGGGGATCACCTCTTAGGTAAACCTAAATGTTTTCTTTCCAGACATGGAAATACAGTGATCTTGGGATCTGCTGATAAAGAATTGTCTGAATAGGTGGCCATTTGACACGTTTACTGTCTCGCTGTGTCCCAACAATGCTCTTGAGTCATCATTTGGATGCAGGAGAGAAGTGAGGTGTTAGGGAAGAAGAGCTGAGTGATGCGTTAAGTAGACGCCCTGACTGCACGGGCAGTAATAGCTGCTGGCAAAGCAGGAAGAAAAGGAGCTGCAGTCTTTCTGGGACATCTCAAGCCCAGGGTTATGCTTTCATGGTATATCCATGGGCATCAGTTAAAACCCAGATGGGAATTTATTTTCATCATGATACCTTGATACTTTCAATACAGAAAGAGTGAAATTGGTTCCTGAATATCCTGTAGACTGAACCAGGAAAATATACAAGGGAGTTTAGAATTTTTCAACATAAAACTGACAAGCAGCAATAAATAGAAAAATTGACTGATTCAGATCCTCTCTCCTCTCAATGACATCAGGTTCTCAGGCCTTGCAGAATTCAGTTTCCCATCGGTGGCATTTTATACATTGGCTTCTTACCATCCTAACTGATAACTAAAATGGACTGAGTATCTGATTTGGGTTCATTTATTCGGTTGGTCAGTCAGTCAGCAAGACAGTGTTCATGAACTTGGTGCATTATAAAACACTATCCTAAGCATCAGGAATGCAAAACTCTGTGAAACGCAGAGCATCTTCTCACAGTTTATCCTACAGCAGTGGGGTTCAGGCATGTGGAAAGTAAGAGCAGAGGGCTCCAGGAACTCTGATGGAAGCAGGCAGAGGATGCAGGGTGTCCAAGGGAGGGAGGGTTTTGTCCTGGGAGGCAGAGGTTTTTCCTGGGAAGCAGGGGTTTTCCTTGAGAAGTGATGATAGATGAGAGATGTTACAGGTGGGCATGGGNATTCATGTTGAGGTTTGACAGAAAACAACAAAATTCTGTAAAGCAGTTATCCTTCAATAAAAAAATAAATGAAAAAAAAAAAGAAAGTGAATAAAACAAAGAAGGGTATTACATAATGATAAATGGATCAATACAAGAAGAGGCTATTATAATCATTAACATATATGCACCCACTACAGGAGCATCTAAATACATAAAGCAAATACTAATAGACATAAATGTAGAAATTGACAATAATAGAACAATAATAGTAGACTTTAACACTCCACTGATATCAATAGACAAAGCATCCAGACAGAAAATCAACAGGCAACAGTGGTCTTACATGATACAATTGACTAGTTAGCCTTAATTGATATCAATGGGACATTATGTTAAAAAACAGCAGGATACACATTTCTATCAAGTGCACATGGAGTGGTCTGCAGGGTGGATCACATACTAGGCCACAGGAAAAAACCTAAAAATTATAAGAAGATAGATATTATATAAATCATTTTTGAACACAGCTTTATAAAACTAGAATTCAACGACAGAAAGAACAATGGAAAACACGTGAAAATTAAATAACATGCCACTATAAAGTCAATATAAGTTAAATAGGCAGGGTGACAACATACAGCCCTTTTTCTATTTGGAACCAGTCTGTTGGTCCATGTCCAGTTCTAACTGTTGCTTCCTGATCTGCATATAGGTTTCTCAAGAGGCAGGTCAGATGGTCTGGTATTCCCATCTTTTGAAGAATTTTCCACAGTTTATTGTGATCCACGCAGTCAAAAGCTTTGGCATAGTCAATAAAGCAGAAATAGATGTATTTCTGGNACCCTTTCCCCGCGCCCTCAGCCGTTCCCTCGGCATTTATCGAGCGCCGACTGTGTGCACGCCTTCCCCTTGGGGGTCCGCGGGCCCCGCCCCTAGAACTGCAGACGGACCCCCGCCCACGTCTGGATGTAGCTAAGGGCTAGTAAACTGAGGCGCAGAGAGGGCAGGTTATCTGGGCTAACACACACAGCTCAGCCTGGGGACTGGCAAATCGGGTGCGGGAGAGAAACTTCGGCTGCCTGGGCTTTGCGCCCGGCAACGAATGCCCTCTGCTTGGTGCACGGGCACTTTGTCAGTTGGGCGGAAATCCTCCTGCTTTAAGGCCCAGGTGGGGCACCTACCACTCCACGGCAACAGCCCCCGTTTTGGCAGCTTATTTTTCTGTTGGAGTATACTTGCTTTACAGTGTTGTGTTCGTTTCTGCTGTACACGGAAGGAAATCAGNTGTCAGTTGGGCGGAAATCCTCCTGCTTTAAGGCCCAGGTGGGGCACCTACCACTCCACGGCAACAGCCCCCGTTTTGGCAGCTTATTTTTCTGTTGGAGTATACTTGCTTTACAGTGTTGTGTTCGTTTCTGCTGTACACGGAAGGAAATCAGCTCTGTGTCAGCTGCTCAGTCGCGTCCGACTCTGCGACCCCACAGAATGCCAGGGCTCCTCTGTCCATGGGATTCTCCAGGCAAGAATACTGGAGTGGGTGGCCATTCCCTTCTCCAGGGAATCTTCCTGATCCAGGGATCGAACTTGGGTCTCCCGCATTGCAGGCAGATTCTTTACTGTCTGCGCTATCAGGGAAGCCCAAATCAGCTATACCTATACACATATCCTGTCCGTCTTAGATCTCCCTCTCACCCACCCACCCACTCACCTCTTTGGATTTCTGAGAACACCCTCTCCCATACTATTTCTCCCATTCCCCAAATACCGATGTGGTGCCTACTGTGTGCAAGATGCAGTGCTGGGTGCTGCGGACAGCTGTGGACAAGCCAGAAGTGGGTTCTGCCCCACACGGACCTACAAGCCAAGAAGGGAGGCAAGCAAATAGGAAGACTGCACGATGGTCCAAGAGCCAGCCTAGGCTGGGGGTGCGTCAGAGAAGGCCACTGTCTGGAAGACAGAGGTGTGAGCCAGGGAGGAAGGAGACTCGGCCAGGTGAGGATGGGAAGTGATGACCAATCCTGGCAGCAGAGGAAACAGTGCTGCAAAGGCCCAGAGGCAGGCCAGCATCAACCAGAAATAAACGGCGCGGAGATGGAGACGGGGCGGGAGGCTGCAGAGCAGCAGGACCCGTGTGCAGGGTCTTGGAGCCATCGACTTTCAAAACTGGGGGTATTTTTAAAAAGTTGGATGTATTTTTGAATCGGTAGTGCATCGCCTGTTTCACGTTCAAATGTAAAAAGTGTTCACTGCAGTCTCCGCCACTGTCCCTAGTCCCTAGCAGTGCAGGCCCCCTCCCCAGCAACCAGCCCAGTCTTCTAGTCAAGTCCCTTTCCCAAGAAGAACAAGGAATACACAAGCCTTGCATATCCCACACAAGGAATACACACGCCCCTTTGGGGTCCATCATTCCCCTCCCTCCACTTTTTTTTAAAGGAAGACTGGCTGGGAGTTTGGTTCAAGTTTATATTTTTTACTCAAACACTACACACTGTACTCCTGATATCCACACCTCCGCCCCCCACTCCCGCCCCTGCTGGAGAGAATGTCCAAGCCTTGGCCTGGAGTACCTCCTTTTACAGCTGCTGGATACTCTATTGTACGAGCGAACCCTGATTTATTTAACCCATGCCCCCGTTGATGGCCTTGTGGGCCATTTAAAGGATTTTTGTCTTAATCTCAAGAGCCACAGGAAGCCATTGAAATGTGCTAAGTGGGGAGTGGCTGGAGTGATTTACATTTTTAAAAGATCATTTTGGCCCCTGAGCAGGGACCCAGGGTGGAGGGGGGAAGCACAGAGCGGGAGCAGGGAGACCAGCTAAGAGGATCACTGTGGGTTCCCTGCCAGTGAGAAGTGCAGGGGGTCCTGGCCAGGGGGTGCAGGAGTGTGAGAAGGAAGCAGGTTATTCTGAGAAAGTGATGTAGGGCAGGAGACGGACTGGACTCTGGGCTGGGTGGGAGGGGCCTGGGGTGGCCTCCTTGCCCTGATCCTGCCAGATGGATCCTGCCAGATGGTGGATGCAAGAGATGGGGTTGGGGACACATAGTGGTGGTCGGGGGACAGCAAGAAGACACCAGGTCTGAAGGCACCCTGGCCTCGCAGTACCAACAGCCAGTGCGTCTGATTCATCATGGGGACTGGGATCTCCCTCCACGGCAGGCTTTGAGACCCCTGCAGCCAGCCTTGCATCCCATCTCTGCCTGCTCTCACTTTAGACAGGCCTGCTGCTGCTGCTGGCCCCGAACCCCCCTTGCTCTGTGCCAGGCTAAGGTTGTGTTTGTAGAGGCAGGGCCCTGAGAACCCCGGCAGCTGGCCCCTAGAGCATGGGTGTGGGTGGGGCGGAGGGTTCTGGATAGTTTCTGCCCCTGGTCACCACTGGGGAGGGGGAACACCCTTTTCCTCTGCCCGTGGCTCCCAGGTGGGAGTGAGGGGTAGACTCCACGTCCTGGAGCCCGCTAAGCTTTTCCATGACTCAGAAGACGCTCCCAGAGGAGCTGGGGTCAGGGCAGACAGCGTCATCCCCTGTCCCGCTTGCACCCCATTGAAGGAGGCAGTGAGCACTGCAGACAGCTAGGGGTTAACAGTTGGCCCACCCCCATCTATCAGCCAGCATCTCCCAAACAGACGGACAGACAAGGCAGCTGTCCAAACAGGCCTGTGTACCTGGCCACAGTTGCAGAGAGGGCAGGGCAATGGCTGTTTACTCTGCTTCCCTCCCCCAACACAGTCTCACACACACTCACACGCACACGCACACACACTCACACACACACACACGCGGCCCTCCACCCGTTACACACTCACACACACACACGGCCCTCCACCCCTGTTACACACTCACACACACACAGTCCTCCACCCCTGCTACACACACACGCACGCACACACGCACACACACACATGCACACCCTCCACCCCTGCTACACACACACACACACACACACACATGCACACACACACGCACACGCACGCACACACGGCCCTCCACCCCTGCTCCTCCCACCACCCTGGAGAAGATTCCTAAATGCAACTGACCAGGAGAAAAGGATGCCCTTGATCTGGGTGGAGGGGCTCCAGGAGTCGGTGGCTGAAATGGCAGCCCGAGGCCCCACAGAACTGTCCCGGGCGCCCACTCTCTGTCCAGGAGGCTCCTGGCGATGCTGTCCAATGCCTACTTTCTGGCCCAGAGTGTTTCTCAGGATCCGGAGACTCGGAGAAGCTGGTGTGTCTGGGGAATCGCCTCCTCAGATCACCTCTCTGGGGACACGTCTGCCCGGGGTGGGCTCCACAGGGCGGGCTCTCCAGGCGTCCGGGCCCCACACCAGCCCGCCCTCCGCCCTGCTCCTCACAGCTCCCAGGCAGCCCCAGCCCAGTGTCCCAACCCTGACTCCTCAGAGGCCTCAAGAGAAGCTGATCTCTCTAACTGGCCTCCAGATGGGTGTCTCCAGCTCCCCGAGGCCGCCCCCAGCCAGCCTGCCCCTCCGCCTCAGGGACCCCTGGGTCCTGCCTCTCCCCTCACACCTGTCACCCNGGAGGCCTGGCGTGCTGCGATTAATGGGGTCACAAAGAGTCGGACACGACTGAGCGACTGAACTGAACTACCTTAGCAGCACCAACATGGTATTGTTTCCTTCATAGGAAAGAAAACAGAACATGCTTTAATAAACTGTTTCACTCTGACCCTTGTTGCAAAACATTAATTATTTGTTAGTATTCAGAGTAATTTGTCTCCACCTAATTATAACAACAGGGACTTCCCTGGTAAAGAACTCACCTGCCAATGCAGGAGACATCGATTAGATCTCTGGGTTGGGAAAATCCCCTGGAAAAGGAAATGGGATCCCACTCCTGTATTCCCCCTACCCCCGACCCCGTATTCTTGCCTGGAAAATCCCATGGACAGAGGAGTCTGGTGGGCTACAGTCCACGGGATTGAAAAAAGAGTTGGACGTGACTGAGCAACTGAACCACAAGAAGCTATTATAGCAATAAATTTTAAGAGTTAAAATAAATGCACTCATTGATAGAGTTCTTTGTATGTTCGAGGATATTAGAACAAACTGTCACCTAAAAAAGGGAAGTGATTTCTAAGAGAGGAGTAGCATCTTGAAAAGGTCAACAAGACAGAGAAGACTGGAGTCTGGAAGTTCTAGAGAAAGTTATACTTGGAAATTCAAGGCCAATCAGTGCCATGGAAATATTGCCAGTTAGGAAGCCCTGATATTGCTCTGAACACTGAAATCAAAGCCAGAGAGAGGCACCGGAGCCTGGAGAAGTTGGGTCCAAGGAAGCAGAGTGGACCCCTAGAGAGGAGTTGTGGGGTCTTTGAGTTCCTATTCTCTAGGCTCCTGGACACTGGGGACAGGCCTGGCTAGAATGAGGGTCAAGGGAATCCTCATAATGGCTAACCAAAGGATACAGGTGCCTTATCCTGGCAGAATTTGAAATCAACTAGAGCAGAGGTAGGCAACCCAAGTGCCTAAAAGGGTCATCAGATAAATGGCTGCACAGAGCAGGGGGCAGTGAAGTTAGCAAACCCTGAAGTGCCGCCACCACGAGCCAGAACAGTGCCCACTCTTAGAACCTGTAAACAGACTCTCAGATGGCGCTGCCAGGCTCGGAGGAGGAGGNGTCATCAGATAAATGGCTGCACAGAGCAGGGGGCAGTGAAGTTAGCAAACCCTGAAGTGCCGCCACCACGAGCCAGAACAGTGCCCACTCTTAGAACCTGTAAACAGACTCTCAGATGGCGCTGCCAGGCTCGGAGGAGGAGGTGTGGTCTGGAGGCCAGCAGGGCCAGGCCACAGAAGACCTCATGAGACACGGGAGAGGGCTGAGATTTCATCCCACGCTTGATAGGAAGTCTCTGGAGGTTCAAGCAGGGGGTCCTTAATCTGATTTGAAGTTTGAAAGGACTTCCAGGTGGAGACCGGAGGGAAGGCTTTGAGAGCAGAATTGCCTACTCCAGCAGGAGATCATGGCTGTGCCACGTGATACAGGAGCATAGCTTGGCAGGGGTGGTGGGCTTGTGTGGGAACAGAGGAGAGAACAGGTCCAGGTGTATCTGCAGGATTTGCTGAAGGAGGGTGCGGAGGATGAGGGAGAGAAAAAAGTCCCACACAAGTTCCAGTTTCCAGCTTGAGTAGCTGGAATGATGCTGAAGACATCTCTCTTTTACACGTTCTGCAATCCCGTGATTGTTTTAGATCATCTGGATTTACCTTGCATAATCTTCTTGTTGCCATCTTCCTATGAAAACCTCATGTAATCATTCAGTTAATGCCACCCTTTTAACTCAGTACCCAACATCCGTTGCCTCAGTAAGAGCTTAGATATGTCTTTAAATCATCCTCATGTGGGGATGTGCAGACATCTTTTCCCAGTGTCCTAAGTCTCTGGCGAATATTTTGCATGTTTTTGTTCCAAGAATACTTTAATAGTGAAGACAGATACATATAACTTGAAAGTGCTCCGAACAATGGGGTCTTTTGAAGGTCCGCGTACACGTGGGTTGAGGGCAGTGTTAGGAGAAAACCATGCTGATGTCTGAGCATGTGCCTCCTTCCAAAAACAAATGTGGAATGTTCTGAAGAAATGGTTGAGAGCTGGTGACCAAGAAATCTGACTCCAGAATATAAACTGTGTAAGAAGGACGCTGATGGAAGGGAGCATGGATTGAAAAGTCGTTGGATCAGAACACCTTTCGCCACCCTCACGTTGCAGACTTGGAATCAGGAGCAAGCGTGGTTTTCAGTTCTGACCAGGGTTTTAGGAACATCATTTATCTTTCTGAACCTCCATTCCTTAATCCAAAAAATGGATGATAACATTTATTTTGTGGAGCTATCATGACATTTACAAATACTTGATTTGAAGTGCCTGTCACATGTATCTTGCCAAAAGTAATTTCTTTTTATTGAAATCTTTAATAAGATCGTGGATTCATTGCCCGTTTTATCTACAGGTTGTTTGAGGATCCCTGGCAGCTGCTATAGACCAGTCTAGTGGCTAGACACACAGGATAAATGAAAATATCCTTGGCCTAAGATCATATAATAAATTCTAGACTCCATGTCTACTAAGTGCTATTGGAACTAAAACTTTAACAAAACAACTAGACATGGCTTGGAAAGCACCAGAAGTAAAAGGAAGTTCCTCTGAGCAGAGGAAGCTAGAGAAAAGCAGTTGTAAATGCAGGGAAGGATATGAACAAAATAAAGGCATGAAATTACATCATCGACCTAGGGCTTGGTGAGTAGCATAGTGTGGCTAAAATGTAGGGTATATGTGTGTTGGAAAGAAGTGTTGGTCCATAAAATCTAAAAGAGAACAAGGAATCTGGGCTTTATATGATAAAGAGGTACAGATCAGTATAGTTTTATTTTTATTTATTTTGGTGCTGAACATTTTTTTAAGTTTTTTAAAAATTTTTTTACAATATTGCTACTGCTTTATATTTTTTGCTTTTTTGGCTATGAGGCATCTGGGATCTTAGTTCCCAGGCCAAGAATCACCTGCATTGGAAAAGCAAAGTCTTAACCACTGGACCAGCAGGGAAGTCCTTCAGACTAGCATCGTTTTAAAAGTAATTTTCAAACATTTAGCATTCGCACACGCATCATCATTCCTCAAATTTGCATTTTAAATACCAAGGATGCATGTTTAGCCTGCCCCTTACTCTGGTTGGAGAAGGAAATGGCAATCCACTCCAGTATTCCTGTCTGGAAAATCCCATGGACAGAGGAGCCTGGTGGGGTATGTGCAGTCCATAGGATTGCAAAGACTCAGACATGACTGAGCGACTACACACCTACTCTGGTTCATTGTTGCTATTGTTCAGTCATTCAGTCGTGTTGACTCTCTGAGACCTCATGAACTGCCAGGCTCCTCTGTCATCTGTTATCTCCTGGAGGTTTCTCAGAGTCTTGTCCACTGAGTCAGTGATGCTATCTAACCATCTCACCCTCTGTCACTGTCTTCTCTAGCCCTTGATCTTTCCCAGTATCAGGGTCTTTTCCAGTGAGTCAGTGCTTCAAATCAGGTGACCAAAGTATTGGCGCTTCAGCATCAGTCCTTCCAATGAGTATTCAGGGCTAATCTCCTTCAGAATGGACTGGTTGGATCTCCTTGCAGTCCAAGGGACTCTCAAGAGTCTTCTCTAACACCACACTTCAAAAGCATCAATTCTTCAGTGCTCAGCTTTCTTCATAGTCCAACTCTCACATCCATACATGACTACTGGAAAAACCATACCCTTGACTAGATGGACCTTTGTTGGCAAAGTAATGTCTCTGCTCTTGAATATACTGTCTAGGTTGGTCATAACTTTCCTTCCAAGGACTGGGCATCTTCTAATTTCATGGCTGCTGCTCTCATTATCTGCAGTGATTTTGATTTCATTTTTTCCCTTTCTATTTGCCATGAAGTGATGGAACTGGATGTCATGAATGTAATTTTTTAAATGTCATAGCTCTTTTTAAATAGCTACAATGAGGTACACTTGACGTATATTTAAAGTGTAAGTCAGTTCAGTTCAGTCGCTCACTCATGTCCGACTCTTTGTGACCCCATGAATTGCAGCATGCCAGGCCTCCCTGTCCATCACCAACTCCCAGAGTTTACTCAGACTCACATCCATCGAGTCGGTGATGCCATCCAGCCATCTCATCCTCTGTCATTCCCTTCGCCTCCTACCCCCAATCCCTCCCAGCATCAGAGTCTTTTCCAATGAGTCAATTCTTCGCATGAGGTAGCCAAAGTATTGGAGTTTCAGCTTTAGCATCAGTCCTTCCAATGAACACCCAGGACTGATTTCCTTTAGTATGGGCTGGTTGGATCTCCTTGCAGTCCAAGGGACTCTCAAAAGTCTTCTCCAACACCACAGTTCAAAAGCATCAATTCTTCAGTGCTCAGCTTTCTTTATGGTATAACTCTTATATCCATACACGACTACAGGAAAAACCATAACCTTGACTAGATGGACCTTTGCTGGCAAAGTAGTGTCTCTGCTTTTGATAAGCTGTCTCGGTTGCTCATAACTTTCCTTCCAAGGAGTAAACGTCTTTTAATCTCATGGCTACAATCACCATCTGCAGTGATTTGGGAGCACCCCAAATAAAGTCTGACACTGTTTCCACTGTTTCCAAATCTATCTGCCATAAAGTGATGGGACCAGATGCCATGATGTTAGTTTTCTGAATGTTGAGCTTTAAGTCAACTTTTTCACTCTCCTCTTTCACTTTCATCAAGAGACTCTTTAGTTCTTCTTCACTTTCTGCCATAAGAGTGGTGTCATCTGCATGTCTGAGGTTATTGATATTTCTCTTGGCAATTTTGATTCCAGCTTGTGCTTCTTCCAGCTCAGTGTTTCTCATGATATACTCTGCATATAAGTTAAATAAGCAGGGCGACAATATGCAGCCTTGACGTACTCCTTTTCCTATTTGGAACCAGTCTGTTGTTCCATGTCCAGTTCTAACTGTAGCTTCCTGACCTGCATACAGATTTCTCAAGAGGCAGGTCNGGTGACAATATACAGCCTTGACGTACTCCTTTTCCTATTTGGAACCAGTCTGTTGTTCCATGTCCAGTTCTAACTGTAGCTTCCTGACCTGCATACAGATTTCTCAAGAGGCAGGTCAGGTGGTCTGGTATTCCCATCTCTTTCAGAATTTTCCACAGTTTATTGTGATCCACACAGTCAAAGACTTCAGCATAGTCAATAAAGCATGTTTTTCTGGAACTCTCTTGCTTTTTCGATGATCCAGCAGATGTTGGCAATTTGATCTCTGGTTCCTCTGCCTTTTCTAAAGCCAGACTGAAGATCTAGAAGTTCACAGTTCACATATTGCTGAAGCCTGGCTTGGAGAATTTTGAGCATTACTTTACTAGTGTGTGAGATGAGTGCAATCAAGACAGAGGACCTGGTATTATTCCCATAGTTTCCCCCAGCACCTTTGTAATACCACCCTCTCCCTAGGAAGCCTCTGATCTGCTTTTTGTCACTAGAGATTATTTTGTCCTTTCAAGAGCTTCATTTTAATGGAATAATACAGCATGGACTCCTTTCTGTGGACTTCACTCAGCAGGACTATTTCAAGACACATCTAGGTTGCTGCATTTGTTAATTGTTAATTCTCTGTTAGTGCTGAGTCATCTTCCGTGATATGAGAGTTCCACAATTGCTTAGCCATTACCTGTTGGTGGACTTCTGACTTGTTTCCAGTTTGGTTAGGAAACTGTTACTTTCCTCCCTTCCATTAATCAGACCTCAGCCACATGGTCACTGCATAGAAAAGAGACCATGTCTTTGAACTGATTTCTCCTGAAATAGAATGCAGGTAGTTTGGTGGGGTATTACCCAGCTGTCAACATTAGTGAGAGGAGTGAAGCCTGATGCATTAGATTATCTAACTGTATTAAGTTCTCCTGGGTGCATAACATAAGGTTGGCAGGAGTATTGACTATACTGTATCAGAAACATGCTTGTTTACAAGTTAGGGAGTTTGAGGTTGACACATACACACTGCTATATTTAAAACGAAAAACCAACAAGGACCTACTTACATAGTACAGGGAACTCTGCACCATGTTATGTAACGGGAAAATAATTTGAAAAATAATAGATACATGTAGATACTTGTATATCTATATCACTCAGTCATGTCCAACTCTTTGTGACCTGATGGACTGTAGCCTGCCAGGCTCCTCTGTCCATGGGATTTCCCAGGCCAGGATACTGGAGTGGATAGCCATTCCTTTCTCCAGGGGATCTTCCTGACCCAGGGATCAAACCCAGGTCTCCTGCATTGCAGGCAGATTCTTTACTGCTGAGCCCCCAGGGCAGCCCCTTTATTTTTAACAGAACTGCTTTGCTGTAAACCTGAAACTATTACNTCTCCAGGGGATCTTCCTGACCCAGGGATCAAACCCAGGTCTCCTGCATTGCAGGCAGATTCTTTACTGCTGAGCCCCCAGGGCAGCCCCTTTATTTTTAACAGAACTGCTTTGCTGTAAACCTGAAACTATTACAACTATATTCCAGATATAGCTGTTAATCAACTACACTCCAATATAAAAGAATTAAAAGTTAAAAAGAATAGGCTTTGGAAGAGCACTTGAAACCATACTGTACTCTAGAGAAGTATTTTCCACAGCAGGAGTCCTTCCTACCTGCAAACGAACTCCTGCCAGATATTAAAGGCAAATTCAGAATTTAAAAGTCATTTTCCTTGTTCCATTTTTATGATTTATTCACAGTAAATTCTGATTTAATTGCCACTGTAAATCTCTCTTTAATTTATCATCCGTCAGCAAAATTGTGAAAGAGAGCATTCATATGCACACAGAATATGAGCGTGACCTAGAATGGCAGGTCCCTTGATTCCGTGTTACTTTATGTATATTATTCAAACATGTGAGTCATATCAGCTTCAAATCAAAAAATGTTCTTGAAATCGTTTTAAAAATTAGAACTTCAAGATAGTGATCAAAACCCCAAACTTTTCTCTCATAAATGTAATGTCAAAAGCACATAATCCAGGATAGTAAAATAGTTTATTTACAAACAATTAGCATAGCTGCAGAGAAGGCAATGGCTCCCCACTCCAGTACTCTTGCCTGGAAAATCCCGTGGACAGAGGAGCCTGATAGGCTGCAGTCCATGGGGCCGAAGAGTCGGAAACGACTGAAGGACTTCACTTTCACTTTTCATTTTCATGCACTGGAGAAGGAAATGGCAACCCACTCCAGTATTCTTGCTTGGAGAATCCCAGGGATGTCGGAGCCTGGTGGGGTCACACAGAGTTGGACACGACTGAAGCAACTTAGTGGGAGAAGCATAGCTGAGTTATGTTATAGTAAAACTATCACCAAAAAGGAGTACTATATTAAAATGTATTCTGATTGTCATTGTTTACAAGGTAAATATCCATTCTTGACTTACCTGTATTTTCCCACCTTTTGATGATAATTGCTAGCATTCATAGAGGCAGTATCAATATCATTTAATTTTATATTGTATATAGAATGGATAAACAACAAGGTCCTATAGTATAGCACAGGGTACTATATCCAATGCTCTGTGATAAACCATATGGAAAAGAATTTTAAAGTATGTATATATCAATGTCTATGTATAGCTGAATCACTTTGCTGTACAGGAGAAATTAACACTGGTAAAGAATCCATCCACCAATACAGGAGACATAAGAGATGCAGGTTTGATTCCTAGGGTGGGAAGATGCCCTGGAGGAGAACATGGCAACCCCCTCCAGTCTTCTTGGCTGAAGAATCCCCATGGGCAGAGGAGCCTGGCAGACTGCAGCCCATGGGGCTGCAAGGAGCTGGACATGACTGAGTGACTTAGCATGCATACATCAAATATACTTGGATAAAGTAAATTTTAAAGTATTTAATTTTAGAATAAAAAAAAAAGAAACAAGAAATCAACAAAAAAAAATCCTGTAAAATATCTAGGTAACTCCAAATCTTTTCTCAAGAAACTGAGATATTAATTTTTGCCTTGTTCATCTTGTACAACCCAATAAACTACTTCAAGTAAATGGAGAGAATTAAAAATCATTTCAAGAATTGCATTTAGTGGAATAAGAGCAATGATGAGCCTTTTCCATTAAGTTCCAGGGGTGCAGTGAATATATTATCTTACTGTTGCCTCCTCCAAGATCAGCATGAAGCACTGTGGATGGGAATGAGGTTGTTTATCTATCCCGGCCTGATTGGCCCCCGTAAGTCATTCCAAGTAGAACTGACTTTCTGATTCTAACGAAGAATGAAGTCCTTCTATAATTCATGCCAGTATCTGAAGGTGACCCAGCCTGGTTTCAGTCAGAATAAGCAGTGGTGTCTTCTAACCATGGTTGACTATCAGCATCGTCACAGATTGAAAGGACTGATGCTGAAGCTGATGCTTCAATCCTTTGGCTGTCTGATAAAAAGAGCCAACTCACTGGAAAAGACCCTGATGCTGGGTAAAGACTGGAGGAAAAAGGAGAAGGGGTCAGCAGAGGATGACACAGTTAGGTAGCACCACCGACTCAATGGACATGAACTTGAACAAACTCCAGGAGATAGTGAAGGACAGAGGAAGCTGGCATGCTGCAGTCCATGGGGTCGCAAAGAGTCAGACATGACTTGGCAACACATGAACAGCAAAAGAGTCTTCATAGAGCCCTACCTGAAATTATGATCACCACCATGTATTCCTGGCCAATCAGGGTCACACATACTAGGAAGTGTTGCTAATTACAGTGAACTATTCATGTAAGTGACTTTGAAAAGTTACTCAGATCTTCTCTCTTGTCATAGTGATATTCTCCACGCATGTTTTGATGGGTACCCACTCACTACTCGATAAAGCCCCATTTTTTTGCCATGGCAAATCACGGCACAGCCTGTCCTGCAAACGACTTGTGACCGCGTTGCTCATTGCCCACCTCAGCTCATCACCGTTGTCTTCGTCTCCTTGCTCAGGTGCTCAGCTGTGTCTGACTCCTTAAGACCCCATGGACTGTAGCCCACCAAGCTCCTCTGTCCTTGGAACTTTCCAGGCAAGAATACGAGTGAGTTGCTACTCCTGGGGATCTTCCCAGCCCAGGGATCAAACCCACATCTTCTGCATCTCCTGTATTGGCAGGTGGATTTTTTACCAAGTGTACCACCTGTGAAACCCCATATTTTTGGAATAGTTATCAGTAAATATTTATGGAATGAAACATAAAAGGAAGAAGAATAAATAAAACCCACCTTAAACTTGTATGCATTTTTCTACAAAAGTGTTCATTTGACCTCCAAAAGTATGACAGGGTACTGTCCGTCCAGGTGGGCAGCAAACGTTTTGGGGAGTACTGTTGGCTTGAAGGTCTTAGATGACTTCATAATTTTCTATGGTTACTTTAAAATTCCATTTGTAATTTTATTGAAAATTTTAAAAGCACTTATTTTATGTATATAAAATTTGCATATATTGTCACTCATATTTTGTTTGGCTTTTCAATGAAGAAATCACAGCTAACGTCAACAGGCTATATGCCAGGTATATTTCCAGGTTTTAGATGAACTGAACAAACAACATTTTTGCCTTCATTGATTTTTCATTCTAATGAAAAATATGTCTGATATACATATGGCTACAATGAGCTAAATATAAGGCAGTCATATCACAACTGTTTTATAATTTTTTTCTTTATGTTACATTCTATGGCAGACAAATCAAGATACAAAACCACATAATATCTGCCTGGTATCACACACCAAATAATTGCAAAATAAAGGCTTCATTAAATAAGACATACCAATATCTTATAGAGAATCAAAGGATTTTTTAAAAATTGCCTGCTATAGAAACTGTGACTTTGACTAAGAACAGACTTAGCCCACCGACGTCTGCTCCAGAGTGGAGCAACATAGTTGGGAAGATGCCTGCAGGATCCCCCTGTTTTCATCAGTGTCAAAAACTTAGTGTGATTTTATAAGGTAAATGATTCTTGGAAGTACTAACATATTTCCTGAGTATATGGTGGGGAAAATTCATGGCATGGAGACACATTGGGTTTTCAAAGAGTCATCTGTCTCATTCCACATTCTTTCAAGTTACAACACCTTTTACCATTTTTCTACCTTTGCTTATGGGATGGTCTCAGGTTCCAGTTCTTTCCTAGCAGTCAGGTCTCCTCACCACTGATACCTACTTTCAAAGATCCACCTGCCAGTGCAGGAGATGGAGAAGACTCAGGTTTGATCCCTGGGTTGGGAAGATCCTCTGGAGGAGGAAAAGGCAACCCACTCCAGTATTCTTGCCTGGGAAATCCCATGGGCAGAGTAGCCTGGTAGGTTGCAGTCCATAGTGTCACAAAGAGCCGGACATGACTTAGTGACTCAGCAACAGCAATAATACGGGGTAGTGGGTGGTGGTATGATCTGATGACGGGAGGTTNTCCCAGTGCACCAGCCCCAAGCATCCTGTATCCTGTATCAAACTTAGACTAGCGATTCATTTCTTACATAATAGTATACATGTTTCAATGCCATTCTCCCAAATCGTCCCACCCTCTCCCTCTCCCACAGAGTACAAAAGTCTGTTCTTTTGATTGGATTTTTTTATACGGCATTCCATAAGCTATTTCTATATTTTGGATATTAATCCTCTGTCTGTTGCTTCATTTGAAAATGTTTTCTCCAATTCCAAGGTGTGTCTTTTCATTTCATTTATGGTTTCCTTTGCAGTACAAAGCTTTTAAGTTTAATTAGTTCCAAAATTTTTCTTCTTGTTTTTATTTTCATTATTTTAGGAGGTAGGTCAAAAAAGATCTTGATGAGATTTATGTCAGAGTGTTTTTCCTGTGTTTTAGTCTAAGAGTTTCACAGTGTCCAGTATTAAATTTACCTGTTCAATCCATTCCAAGCTTACTGAGTCAATTGAAGCGATGTGGATTAACCTAGAGCTTGTCTTACAGTGTGATGTGAGTCAGAGAAAGACAGCACATATTAATACATATATACAGAATCTGATGAACCTATTTGCCGGGAAGGAATAGAGGCACAGACATAGATACACTACCATGTGAAAAATAGCTAGCGGGAAGCTGTTGTATGGTTCAGGGAGCTCAACTCAGTGCTCTGTGGTGACCAAGATGGGTGGGTTGGAGGGGGTGTTGGAGGGAGGCTCAAGAGGGGCAGAATACATGCATGCATATGGCTGATTCACAATGTGCAGCAGAAACTAATGCAACATGATAAAGCACTTATATATAATAATAATAATAAAATACTGAGAAGACATCCACAAGCTTCAACTGCCTGCAAAAGGAGCTTTGGTATCAAAAAGGTTAAGAATCTTGTTTTGAATGCTTTTGTCAGGCCCTAGCCACCAATTCTCTTCATCTGAATTACAGGGAACAACTTTGGTCCTTTCTTAGCTCTGGTAAAAACTAATTTAGAAAAAAGGTATAACAATCACAATCCCCTAACAAATTCAGTGCTCATAATTTCCAAGAATACAGCTCCTTTATTCTCATTAAAATAAAATCACATTCCACAGATGCCAGATCCTCATATCACTGGCTTACAGATGGGTTACCTGCCAGTCAACATGTGCAGTTGCCAGGACTGCTGCTCTGACATTCTGATAAGGTTGGAATCATGCCTTTTAAAAATAACAACATTCCTAAGGCAAATGATTGTTTTACGATGGCCTTCTGACACTGTCCATACACAGTGAGATCATTAAGTCAATCAGATCTGAATCATGGGGTCATTCTACTCTACTTCAGTCAATAACAAAACCATTTATCTATTGCTACTTTCCATATCTTATGATGGCAATGTTTCTATTATGTGTATTATTATTTCCATAACTCCTTAGAAAGTATAACTGATGGATAGAATATATGTCAGAAAATACACACACACACACACACACACACACACACACACATGCATATATCTGACACATACTTTTCTGTGCAAGATTGAAATGGCAGTATTGGTAGTATAAAAAAAGGTAAATATTCAAGTTTCCAGGGTTTCTGTCAGACTTAGATGTTTCCACTGCAAAACTCAACATGCATTCATGTACACTATAAAAACATAACCGCATTAAGCAACAGAATTACCATCTACCCCCACTATACTGTGAATATGTGAAAAATAGAAACCATGATTTCATATATATGAAATTTACCAGGGCTAATTCATAATCAAGGGCTAGGAAATTACCTCCAGATTTTTATCAACACAAAAGTGCCCTTGAAATCTGTGAGTGTTTTGTTCAAGAAAAGAAGGAAAAGTCCATTGTATTGTGTTCTAGTTTCAAAATGATATTTTTGTTTCTCACATTATTGGTATTTAATGTCAATTTTCATTTAACAAGATTTGCATGCAACCGTCTGTGGATCCCATAAACCCTATGAGTCAGAGCCTGAAGAAAGGAAAATTCTAGAAACAAGATTCAAACGTCATTCTCCATATACATTCTGCTAAGTATATGGGGGATATTTGTACAACGTTAGTCTGTTCATTTGTAAAATGGAAGATATGGTCTTATTCAAAATTTTTGTGGGTTTTAAATGAAATGCTGCTGATGTTGCTAAGTCACTTCAGTCGTGTCCGACTCTGTGCGACCCCATAGACGGTAGCTCACCAGGCTCCCCCGTCCCTGGGATCCTCCAGGCAAGAACATTGAAGTGGGTTGCCATTTCCTTCTCCTTTAAATGAAATAATAATATACAAATAAACTACGGGGTAGAAAGTAGCAGCTCAATAAATATCAATCCTCTTATCTCGTAACCCTTTAAAATAGATTTCAAGATATTCTCATAGTGTCCAAAGAAACACTAATTTTATTCAAACCCTTTACATGAAATATTACAAAATAAAATGCCCCCTTGTCCTGAAAAAGTGTCTTATGGCTCTGTGTAATAGTGGGATCTATGAAGAACTGGAGAACATGAGCCTGGCTAACATCATACAAGCTGCAAACATTACAGAACCATTGCATGAGCCAAATAAATAACCAAAAAGGAAGCATTCAGTCTGCTGGACAACCCAACTAAAATTGATGTTATCAGGGAAAATAATTTTCTCAGCCATGAAGGCTTCTTCTTTGGTGTGGAAGAGTCCTGAAGCTTCCTAAACAGATGGGGTGACCCAGAGGTAATCTATTTGTGTCATCACTGTTTCTGGTGGGCTACAGTCCATTTTAAATTGCTGAACTTGATTCAAGCCTGGATGGTAAAGAAATTTTTAGGGTCCACACAAGTGTATAATGCTCTGAATAGAGCTCTACTTCTTTGAATAACAACACTTCCTTTCATGACACTGCTCTGCATGCAGAAAGGGCAAACAGTTTAAAAATGAAGTACAGCCAGCACAAAGGATCAGCCTCTACCAATTTGCCTCCTACCCAGAGGAATGCATGTCTCCCAAGCTAGCCCTGCACTGCAAGATGAGAATCCAAAGGGAAAAGTTCTCTTTAGTGTACTTCCTTTGTGCTCCTTAACTAAATCATGAATTTTTGATTTGTTATCTGAAACATTCTTTCTAAAAGAAATTTGCTTTTCTGTAAGATAGGTGCTCTCATTCATTTTTGTCTCCTTGTTTTCAAGGTAGAAGGAATATAAATCATGCATCCAGTCACACATGACTGTTAATGCCATCTAACTGGGGACCCAATATGTGAAAAGTTTAAGTGAATTTGATTCATCTGCTCTCTGTGACTGTTGTGTTGGGAATACTGAGGTGCCATGAGAAAGTTAAATGTAAGTTACAGTCTTCAGATCATCAGGGCCACCTCCCTATAGTGAGTGATCTGACTTAAGATGTTTGTCTCTCTATCAGCATTTGCCTGGATTTGAGTAAAATAGAAATCAAAGACTGGTGAATATGAACATCCACAAGGAATGAAGCAGCTCCATAATGGGTAAGGTGTCAGGTCCATGATCAGCTGGGGGTATAGAGAATCTGACAAAGTATAAATAATGGGAGAACAGAGCACATGAAGTGGAAAATGGCTGAGTAAGGCTTATATACGTTCTCTGTTCGGAACTGAATACTCAGTGAGGTGAGGGCTAGATCAGAACAGCAGAGAGGAGGAAAAGTACAGGAAATGAAGTTGTACCTTACTGTGCTTGATTGTTGTGCTATGCTCTCCTTAGTTGCTCAGTCATGTCCAACTCTTTGCAACTCCATGGACTGTAGCCCACCAGGCTACTCTGTCCATGGGGATTCTCCAGGCAAGAATATGGAACGGGTTCTTCCAGGGGATCTTCCCAACCCAGGGATGGAACCCAGGTCTCTTACATTGCAGGCAGATTCTTTACTATCTGAGCCACCAGGGAAACTCAAGAATACTGGAGTGGGAAGCCTATCCCTTCTCCAGGGGATTTCACGACCCAAGAAGCAAGCTGGGGTCTCCTCCATTGCAGTCAGATCCTTTAGCAGCTGAACAAGCAGGGAAACCCCACCTTTCTGATTACCATATGCCATATTAGGTGCAGATAACAACCTACTAGACAGTATAAGATGTAAATCATATATCTGCTGTTGTGGGTTGGATCCAGGGCCTTAGAAAATCAACTAGTAAGAACATTGGAAACTAAGTGTTACCAAAGGAAACTGCATTCCAAGAACTAATAGAGAGGATTCCTGGGCATTGAATGTCCAGGCCCTGCGTGTGGTCAAAGTCAGGTAGGTGTCAGCTTTATGGTTGTGGATATTCTCCTAGCTTGGTAGTAGAAGACCAGCAACTAGAAGTAAGGACAAAAAGGTGGTCTGATACCTAACTGGGGCAATATAAGATATCAAGTGATGATCAGATTATCTGGCAGGACCTGAAAGGCTGAACTTAATCATACATTAAGACAGATCCCAGTCATACAAACTGTACAAACACATCCAGAGACTTTGGTGCAATAGACACAAAGCTTTCCAGGACTCATGCAGTCACACTGACTCCAGATTCACAGCTGCTAAGCAATTTCCTCCTAAGAAAACTGAATGCAAGTCAAGAAGCAGCAGTTAGAACCAGACATGAACAACAGATTGGTTCCAAATTGGAAAGAAGTGTGTCAAGCCTAATTATTGNCACACTGACTCCAGATTCACAGCTGCTAAGCAATTTCCTCCTAAGAAAACTGAATGCAAGTCAAGAAGCAGCAGTTAGAACCAGACATGAACAACAGATTGGTTCCAAATTGGAAAGAAGTGTGTCAAGCCTAATTATTGTCACCCTGCTTATTTAACTTATATGCAGAGTACATCATGTGAAATGCCAGGCTGGATGAAGCACAAGCTGGAATCAAGATTGCTGGGAGAAATATCAATAACCTCAGATATGCAGATGACATCACCCTAATGGCAGAAAGTGAAGAGGAACTAAAGAGCCTCTTGATGAAAGTGAAAAAGGAAAGTGAAAAAGCTGGCTTAAAACTCAACATTCAAAAAAATAGACCATGGCATCTGATCCCATAACTTCATGGCAAATAGATGAGGAAAGAGTGACAGATTTTATTTTGGGAGGGCTCCAAAATCAATGCAGATGGTGACTGCAGTCATGAAATTAAGACACTTGCTCCTTGGAAGAAAAGCTAAGACAAACCTAGACAGCATATTAAAAAGCAGAGACAATACTTTGCTGACAAAATTCTGTATAGTCAAAGCTCTGGTTTTTCCAGTGTCCGTGTACAGATGTGAGAGTTGACCCATAAAGAAGGCTGAGTGCCAAAGAATCGATGCTTTTGAACTGTGATGCTGGAAAAGACTCTTGAGAGTCCCTTGGACAGCAAGGAGATTATACCAGTCAATCATAATGGAAATCAACCCTGAATATTTATTGGAAGGACTGATGCTGAAGCTGAAGCTCCAATACTTTGGCCACCTGATGCGAAGAGTGGACTCATTGGAAAAGACTCTGATTCTGGGAAAGATTGGAGGCAGGAGGAGAAGGAGACAACAGAGGATGAGATGGTTGGATGGCATTGCTGACCCAATGGACATGAATTTTAGCAAGCTCTAGGAGATAGTATGGGACAGGGAAGCTTGGTGTATTTCAGTCTATGGGGTCACAAAGAGTTGGACATGACTGAAGAGCAGCTAAACTATTTCCAAAATCATTTATTTACCATTTACTTACACCCACACTTTTTACAAAAAGACGTGTTATCAAATATGGGCACAGATTGTTGACCAAAGATTCTGGTTCACCTACTCACAGTAAACAACTGTTGTCAAGATGCAGACACCAAGCCAAGGATCACAGTTCTTAGTCCTCTTGCCTCAAGTGGTATATCATGTGAATGATTCTTACCTGGCAGAATGATATATGTCATTTCCAGCCATGTTGCTTGAGAAGCAAATGTGCCCACTCCATCCTCTCACTCTCCATTTGCCATACATGGAGGGCTATGCAACCCTAAGAGAAGGCTGAGCCACGTAAGGAAGGCAGCTTCAGTCCCTGGATCACCATGAGGAGAACAGTCCACCAGTCAGGAATACCAGCACTGAACTGTTATGCAAGCAAAATATGAACTTCTTTGCAAAATCACAGAAGGATGTAACACCTGCAAGTATTACACTAATAGATGCACTGAAATACATACCACACAATGAAAATCAGAAAATGAAAAGATCAGGCCAAAAGGAAAATGTGTAAAGCCAAAATTTAATGTTAGTACACTAAAATATATGCCTAAGATTGGTAGTGTTTCCATCAGATGTACAGAGGCCAGAATAAGATGTATCTGACTTGAAGAGATTCTCAGTGGGGTCCTCATAAAGGAAAGACTATAATTAATGGACAACTAGAAAATTGATTAAAATACATGTTCTAGAGTCCAGAAGTCTGGCTTCCATTACCGGCTTTGCAAGGTACTAGCTTACTTAGGCAGGTTAACTAACTTTTCAAAGCTTCCATTTTCTGAACTATAAAGTGAGGATAAGGGTATTCCATAGGATTTTTGTGAAAATGAAATAAAAATAATCCATGTAAAATGCTTGAAAAAGTTCATTCCACATAGTGCTACATGAATGTTCTAAATAAAACTGAAGCCATCATCTTTATAAAGCCATCATCCTATATTTTAAAAAATACTATTTTTTAATCATAAGATTGGCTATTAGAAATGATAATGAGTTCAAATCTCTGAAGTAGTAAAGAAACCCAGATCCTAACTGACATCTGACACCTGGGAAAGATTAGGAGCAAGGTGCCAATCAGATGTCATAGCTCAGAGCTGCTCTGTGGCATGTCAGAAGCAGATTCTGCTCCACACCCCATGTACATGTGGCAGGGTTCCAGACTTTACCTTCTTGCAGATAAGGCTTCTAATGCTCAGCTCCTGGCTTACTGAGGATGAACCTGGATAGAACTGGCCTCTACCTCACAAACAATGGGGCCTGAAAATGAATGGAATTAGCTATCACAATGACTGATAGGCCTTAACAGGCCTTCAAGAGCAAGAATTTAAATTCCTTTCACAATGCAGTTAATCTGCCCACTAAAATCAGAAAACTACATAAATGTATTATTTCTGAAATGGGCTGAATGTTATGAGTCCCCAAATTCACATGTTGAAAGCATAACCTACAAGGTGATGGTACAGGAGATGGGGCCTTTGGGAAGTAATTGTATCATGCAGGCAGAACCCTCACAAATGGGATAGGGCCCTTACAAAAAGACCCTAGAGAGATCCCTTACCCCTTCAAGTGTGTGGTTACCGCAAAAACACCTCTGTTTATGATTCAGAAAGTGGACCCTCAACAGGCACCAAATCTGACTCCCCAGCCTCCAGAACTGTGAGAAATGAATTTCTATTGCTATAAGCCACTGTGGCTAAAGTATTTTGTTACAGCAGCCCAAATTGACTAAGACAATTTCCTAATCCTTTCATTAGTGTTTTGAGTTTAAATTATTTTTCCTTCTAAGGAAAAGTAAGTAGTTGTCTGATTACATCCAGCTATGTATCAGAGATGGAGGAGACATGGTCCCTTTCCATTGAGGTGTCCCTAATTCGAACTTCTACCTCTCCGCTTTGAAAGATTAGACAATGAAAACTACACACATACACACACATGCAAAAATTCCAAGGTCCAAGTCTCCTGTCATCCCTCAGGATGTGATTTTCTTCATCATTTAACTGTCTTTCCCTAAAGAACAAATTATGCTACCCTGAAAGGAATGCTAATATTTTAGTCCACAGGGAAAAGGCAACAAACAGCCAAATATCCGCTCATCACAATGAGCTTAAATGAAGCAGGATTTAAGCTGCTCTTATGTGGACAACCCATGATCTTTATTAGCGTTTACTTTGCATAATTACCTCAGGGAACTATGATAAGCCCAGAGCCATTTCTGAGTCTTGCATTCATTGTATGTTGCTTTGCCCAAGGAGGTAAATATAAATTAGAGGATTCTGCCAAGCTCCTTAGATTCCTGAATTATTCACCACAAAGAGAGAAGCTTAGCATCCTGGAACCCTTTGGGTATCTGAGAACACACTCTGAGCCAAAGGAGAAATATATAGATCATTTCTCTGCCTCAGATAAAAATAGAAAGTTGCCGAGGGGGCAGTATGACAGTAAGTATTTACACAGATTTGTTTTCCCAAAGCTAATCTAGAGGACTCTGAACAGTGTCCTTAGTAGAGCTGTAACTTCGAATGACCATAACCAAGAAAAGCTGTGGGAAAAAACAGGTTTATCTTAGAGAGTATGGCCGAGACCTTGCCACAAATTCTCCTCCTGGAAAGTCACAGGGACTGAGAGATGGTTTGAAGAGCTGAGAGTCACAGGAAATAGAAGAAGGGCCCAGTAGATTGAGGCAGTTTGAGGAAACAACAGACACAAGTGTATGGTAGGCTGTTCATGATGGCTGTTTTCTCTCTGTACATCCCCTGCTTGACTAATGCCTGCTCTGCCTACACTCTCCTCACCCGACTGACCTTATGCATACTTTCCCCAGGCCTGAGCTAATGACTGATCTAACTTTGGCCACTATGACAGCTTATCAAAGGGGTAGTGAGGGGCAAGCTCCTCTACTAGTTTCTCTGGTAACTGATGAACCCCTATAATCATAGGGATTATAAACTCCCCTTACCCCTGGAAGTGAAGACATCTGTCACACATGGCAGAGCATCACTCCAAGACCTTGCTTAGAACACGTAAGATTCCCCCATCCATTAAGCCATCAATGTCTCTGTCATTGACTCCAGGCTCTTTCTTTGGTCTTGATGCTGTGCAAAAACAAGATATATGATGTTGCATAATTTTCAGGCTATTTCACATTTACGATTAATTGCCATACATGTGACGTGAGGTGACTATTGCTCAAAGCCAGTTCCTCCATTACTGAAGTTGTTATCAGCATTTTGGAATTAGAGAATAAGGCCATATCTTCAAGAACTTCCTGGGAGGCACAAAACACTAATCCAAGTAAATGCCCCAAGTAAATGTCCACTTGGTCCATCCACGATTGTGGATATGAAGATATGTGGATATTAAAGAGATATGAAGTGAGACTTTCAGCAAAGAAGAGCTTTGGCACCTGAAAGACCCCACCTCCCTTTCTACAGAGCAATCACTCACTCCTCAAGCAAAAGAAAGTGTTGGCGCCCCTTGTTTATGTGCATCCAAGGAGAAAGAAGTTGGTCTCTAGGAGGAAAAAATAATAATAAGCATGCATTCATTTTATGCCTTGGAGAACTTTAATTCTAGAAGTTCTGGTAGAAGTTCAACCATAGGATTCCAAGTAAAAAATATGTCACAGAAAATAAGGGTGTCTTTGATTGCAAAGTGTCTCTCATCAATAAAACAGAGATACCCTACTGAATCCCAGTTTTACTTTCTAATAGGAATGTATAATTGAAACCTATGAGGTTTGGAGCAGCTGGAAAAGTATAAAAAGTCATCTAAATCAGTGGTTTTCTTAGTCGATGGAGCATCAGGATGCCAGGAGAGAAGCATCAACAATCACCTTGCCTTATAATTGAGGAATGTCACTCACAGAGGTTAAGGGATAGACCGGATTTCCTGTAAATGAGCTAGAGCCACAACTTGGGTTTCTTTTCTGACATTCCACCTACCATGTCACCTGCTTATCATGTCTTATATGATTGTTTCTTTCATATTTTTTTCCTTCAGAGCTCTTTTTATTAAGATTTTCTGAAATTCTCTGACTAAAAAGCAAAGCTCAGACTGTACACATTTAAGAGTAAATTGGACTAGACATGTCCTATAACCATATGCTTCCATTAGGAAGTTTTGGAACCAACTTTACTACATTCAACAGAAAAACGACAAAAATCAACAAGAAATTTCCAAGATCTAGATTCCCATAACAATCTTCTCAAGCGTAATTTTCAGGCTATTTCACATTTACGGTTAACTGTCATACATGTGACGTGAGGTGACTATTACTCAAAGCCAGTTCCTCCATTACTGAAGTTGTTATCAGCATTTTGGATTAGAGAATAAGGCCATATCTTCAAGAACGTCCTGGGAGGCACAAAACACTAATCCATCAACAGGCAATAATGCCTTTTGGTGTATTAGTGTACCATCTTAGCTAATTGTTATGAATCAAAAGGAATGGGAAAAAATACTGGTAACTTTGAGAATAAAGTAAATATAAGGAGGAATATATAGAAATATATATTCATTTTATGCATGAAAGAGTTGAACAAATAAGAGTGAGAGAAGGCTTGAATACAAGAAGGATAGATGTTAGGTAGGAACTTAGGCAAGATGCTGAAAAAGATTCAAGCTGACTTCTAAACCCCACCACAGACAGGCCCCATTGTGGCCCAGGAAAGCTCACAGATACACTACAAAATAACCACAGAGACTTTTCTAAATCAGGTGGACACATCTTAGGCACACAGTGGATGCAAACTAACCACAGGGGCTTCTCCATCTACAGCACATGGTGCCCTTGATGTACAGCTGTGTCCTCAAGTGACCTTAGGCAGCTGAAGCCCAGACTAAATTATGGGAAAGACATGAACCATAGAGCCTGTTGTTATGTAACTAGCAACTGTCAATCAAAACTGTAAGTCCATGCCCACTTAGATGAATACATAACTCTGCCTGGAGAACTCTGTATATCATCATTGCAGCATTGAGGTATTCTTTCTGTTCTTTTTTATTTTTTTATTTTACTTTACTGTATTGGTTTTGTCATACATCAACATGAATCCGCCACACGTGTTCCCAATCCTGAATCTTTCTGTTCTTTTTTAATAAGTTTGTTTTCGCCATGGGTAAGACCTCAGATTCCTCGTGTAGTCACCAAGAACCAAGGCCCAACACCTTGGTTTTCTTCAACACCCCTCCCCAAATATTGTAACATGGAGAAACATAAACCCTGCAGGTGAGAGGTGGAACTGACCTGGACACTTTGAGGATTCTGGGTGCTTAAAAACAAAAGCCCAAGTAGAAGATCCATGAGCAGAAAAGAGAGACTAGAGAGAGGGCAAAGATTTTTACTAGTGACCATTCTTACCCAGGGTCAGGCTTGCCTCATTCTATTTCTAAGACTTAATACAGGGATTACTAGAAATAATCACTAGGTTTCCCAGGTGGCACTAGTGGTAAAGAACCCATCTGACAATGCAGGATAAATAAGAGACACAGGTTTAATCCCTGCATTTGGAAGATCCCCTGGAGAAGGAAACAGCAACCCACTCCAGTATCCATAGACAGAGGAACCTGGTGGGATACAGTCCTTAGAGTCACAAAGAGTCAGATACAACTGAAACAGCCTAGCATACACACACTAGAACCAAAAACAATAGTGACATTTCTTTTTAAAATGTGGTTTAATATATATATAATTATCTGATTTGTTGGCCAATATTTCTTTTCTTGTATTTTTTCTGTGTCTGCGTATGTAACATTATAAATGACTTTGGGAATAATCTTCAATTCCATCTATTCAACTGTTTGCATTTCCTCACTACAGCCTGCTGAAATCCTCACATAATATTCAGATTGATTTTTGACTGCCATTATGATATCCACAACTATACAAGCAGTAAGAGTGATATAGACAACAGTGTCATCATACCTTTCTGGGTGGTTTCACATTTGCAGTCTTTGGATATAAGACCCAAAACATGTCTCTGCCCCTGTGTAAACAGTGAGTCCAAGGCTTTTCTGAGGATATAGGTTCATTCTGCCAGCTTCTTCATTCTTTATTTTTTCCCCTTTTAAATCATTCAAAAATCTTTGTACCCACATCTCTCTCTTTTTTTTCTTTTTTTCCTTTAGGTATCTTTTCTTTTTTTTTTTTCACTTAACCATGCAAATTGTTTTCAGATATTCTTTGTGTGATGTTGGCAGCACAAATTAAAGTTGAATTATATGGCATTTTTAAAACTATTTTGAAGGTTAAAAATAGCTTTTGTTGTGTTTCTTTATGACTTTGAATGCTTCTCAAAGAAACCTTCCAGGGCCCCCACCCCCACATCCCTACAGTGCCTCATATTTGGGAACAGTAATCAGAGTCAAATTCTGTGCTTTCCTATTGAGAAACGACGTTTGCGACTCTGTGGTTATCTTGTTGGATCAACCACTATAATTAGCATCCACTCTGCAGCACACCACCCTCCTCTCACAAGTGTATGTCCTAAAATAATTCTCTTTATTGTTTACATTGTTTTGAATACCAACATTTATTAGCACATTGTCAATGAATCACTCAATTTTAATGCCTCCCCCAATTCATAATCTTGTGATAAAAGATATTGTTCAAAATTTTAAAGACATCATGAAGAGTATTAACTGAAACTCCTGTGTTTGCTTGCCAATTGAAGAAAAATCTTTCATTTAAAAAAGGGTAAGATAAATGGTAGTGATATGATTTTTCACAAGACTAGAACGCTGCAATTTGCTTGAGCAAATTTGCTTCTGTCACTCGGGTGTATGCTCCTTGGTTTTTGTCTCATCACAACAAAGATTTGGAGTGATGGACATTAAAGCCCCCTCGGCGTGTCACAGCTCTCGGGTCTTGGACAGACCGTGTTATAGCTCTCAGGTCTTGAACGGACTGTGTTATAGCTCTTAGACAAATCAGTGTTATAGCTCTATTTTATTTAGAAGATAGCAGGAAAATCCATCTTCGAGGTGTGAGTGCACATCGATACAAAGATGAGAAGAGAAGAACGCCCCAGTGTGCTGGGAAGAGAGAGAGAGAGAGAGCTAGCTTTGGCTCCTCTTTTTATATCTTTTTTCCCCCCGGGCCTGTCCTATGTAAGTTGGGCCAGCCGGGAGTGTCGTTTGTTTTACCTGAGGTCCTCACTCTGGTCCTTGGGCCTTCCTTTGTTCTATTTTTGAAGGCTTTTCTCTTCCTTATCTTTTAGCCACCGCCATTCTGGACTCTTCTTCCCTCTTCTAACTACCTAAAACTTCTAAAAGCCTACCTTGTAGGAAGAAGGCTTACTTTAGAAAAACAAAATTTCACTAACTTAACAGACTTGTAAGCCCACAGAGATAATTACATATTCGCTCCCTTAACTTATAAGTTCTTTGAGGTCCCAGGTTGCTACAGCAGAGCACCAGAGAGTTGTATATTTGAAAATGAGATCCGGTTTGATGTCTTCTGGTTTGGCTTTCATTTCCAATCACAGTAGCCCAGTTTAAACCAATGAAGCTGATGCCAGGGGTTCTATTTGGGTAAAAATCTGGAACAATCTATTTTGACTCTAATACTTACTTGATCTGGCATTTAAAATCCTTTGTATCCATTCAAAAGCAAATTGCTTAAAATTTCTACTGTAGACCTGCCATAGTTTGATTAAAGACCTCATGAAGAATATAAGTTAATAACAGATATGAATCCTTTTTAGAACTAGGCATGACTCCTCTGGACCTAAAGAAATGTTGCAGTGCATTGTACATTCCTATACACCAGTTCACCAAAGCAGTTTTCCTGCTTTCTGGAAACAAAACAACTGTTCATCAACCCACCTACCCCAGGCAAGGACAGAAAGGCTAGCTTCAGCTGGATGATGTGATTCAGGTGTCTTTGTGTCCACAAAGCTCAACCGAACAAGGAGTTAATGAAATTTCACTTTTTATGAAAGGAATCTCAGGATGGGGGAATCGTTTACTTTTTAGTTACTGAAGTCTATCAAGTCCCAGAAACTTCAGTGCTTTCAAGAAGAAAATACAATTGCTATGGCAGGGTGTAGCCAATTGTGTCTTTTAAAAATACGGTGGGGTAGCTACATTTCACACAGAACCTTCAAAGAGATCAAATACTCTGCAGTGAATAACACAGATGAAAAAAAAAAAAAATGTTCTCCTTTGTAACTGTAGGAAGTCCTTGATTCCATAGCAACATTGTGCTGGCAATCGAAATTTCCCAAATCATGGCATTTGAAAGCTAGAAGAAATCTCCATCTTTCCTGAATTACTTGAACTCAGTGACTGCTACACTATTAGTTTGAAAAAGAGATAGAGTGTGCTTCATTAGGGCTTCCCCGGTGGCCCAGTAGTAAAGAATCTGCCTGAAATGCAGGAGCCACAGGAAATGCAGATTCAATCCNTTATTGATATTTCTCCCAGCAATCGTGATTCCAGCTCGTGTTTCTTCCAGCCCAGCGTTTATCATGATGTACTGTGCATATAAGTAAAATAAACAGGGTGAGAGTATACAGCCTTGATGTACTCCTTTTCCTGTTTGGAGCCAGTCGTTGTTCCATGTCCAGTTCTAACTGTTGCTTCCTGACCTGCATACAGATTTCTCAAGAGGCAGTTTAGGTGGTCTGGCAGTCACATACAACTGAAATTTATGAAAAGTTCAACCTGTCACTTTCCTAGGAATGCCTCCTGATGAACATCCATTGATGACTAATTTATTCAAAAAACCACTGTGGGAAAAAGGAAAGATAGCATATCGAAATTAAGCACCCCTGAAGGGCTGTGTATAGTAAATCCAGTATATAGTTCTTTTATTATTTATTAGATTATAAAGGAAATGAATATTGAGTTCAGTAATTGAGGTAAAAAGTAAGCAAGTAATTGCCTTATGCTAAGGCAAGATAAAAATTATATATCATTTCATGGAAAGGATGAAAAAGATGTGAACATATTCTTAAATCATTACCTAGGTAATTAATAAATATAATGGAAGCATTTTACCTCCTAGCAACTGAGGGGAATACCGAGAAACCTAATAAAAACTAATAAAAGTATTCAAATGTCATACTGCAGAGTGTGTTAAGAACTCTTGTTCCCACGCTGTTCTCAAACACACCTGCACACACAGATGGTAAATTGCTACCAGGAGCTTGAGCTGGAATAGAAGAAAAAGGAAAGCCATCTTTTAAAGTATTATTTAAATGTTTTAGAACATCATATACTACATAAGAAAAGAACAGCTTTCTTTCTTTTTATTTTTTTCGATCTGGGGAGGGATCAGTCATATTTTTCTCACTCTAAATGATACCTGCTCAGGAATAGAAATTTCAAAAATTCAGAAAAATATACAGAAGAAAAAGAATTCTCACAATCCACTGTTTTGGTGTATAGTTCCTGTTTGGGCAGTGCATAGTTCTTGCATACTATTCTGATCACATGGAGATCAGTCAAATTTAAGGAATGTCTAAAAGCAGTTGGTAATCAGCAAAGATTGTTGAAAATGGGTGATAAAATAATCTAAAATAGAAGGAATATTTTTATCAGAGGTATCAGTTCAGTTCAGTTCAGTTCAGTCGCTCAGTCGTGTCTGACTCTTTGCGACCTCATGAATCGCAGCACGCCAGGCCTCCCTGTCCATCACCATCTCCCAGACTTCACACAGACTCACGTCCATCGAGTCAGTGATGCCATGCAGCCATCTCATCCTCGGTCGTCCCCTTCTCCTCCTGCCCCCAATCCCTCCCAGCATTAGAGTCTTTTACAATGAGTCAACTCTTCACATGAGGTGGCCAAAGGACTGGAGTTTCAGCTTCAGCATCATTCCCTCCAAAGAGA
>SJYV01020100.1:78360-170685 GCA_006410875.1 Neotragus pygmaeus
AAGACCAGAAACTATAAAACTCCTAGAGGAGAACATAGGCAAAACACTCTCTGACATAAATCACAGTAGGATCCTCTATGGATTTTTTATTTTAAGAAAAGAATACACACACAAAACATAGTATTAGATGCATAATACTATACAAGCATAGATGCATGGTATTAAACATAAAGGCAAGGTTTTTTGCTATTTTAAAGATAAAATATGTACAGTTCTAGTAACACGATGAATCCAGAAAAAAAGAATCTTTGTTGGGACATCTTTTTTCCTTTCAAGACAGCCCCAGAGGTAGGGGGTGCCCAGAAGTAGCCCCAACCTTCATAGTGCATTAGCGGTGCACAACATTTATCTCCTGGCCTTATTCCCAGACTGAAGGTAGGCAGAATAATGCCCTTAAACACTCTCAGCCCTCTAAGGCGCATGCCCTGATCCCTGGAACCTGAGTATGTTATATTACATGGCGAAAGAGACTTCTCAGACGTAATCAGAATTGAGAACCTTAAAATAGTTAAACGGTCTGATGTTTCTCAGGTGGCCTTCACCTAGTGACATGAGACCTCAAGTCCTCTCTGCAGCTAGACATAGAGAGACGCAGCTGGAGTGGGGGTCAGGGAGAGTCCAAGAGCAGGGGGAATCTGGGGTCCTGTTACCGGGTCTGAGTTAGGGGGTTGCATGACAGGACCAGGGAAAACCCTCTAGGAATGAAGAGCAAGCCTAGCTGATGGCCAGCAGTGAAGCAGGGACGTCAGTACCACAACAGCAGGGACCTCGATTCCGCCAGCATCTTGATGGATGAGGAAGAAGATTCTTCTCCAGGCTCTTCAGTTAGGAGCCTGGTGGACCCCCGGACTTTGAGTTTATGAGACCTGGAGCAGAGACACCAGCCAACCCAGGCATCTGACCTGCAGATCCATGAGAAAGTTGGCACAGGGAAGAGGCCTTAATTCTCCAGGGCTCTGCCCTAGGTACTTCCTGCCTGGTTTCTAGGGCTTTGAAGCAAATCAAGCAGCTGCACCAAAGATCCATATATTCAAAGCAAATGGTTTAAGCAAGGGTTTTTCCAGTAGTCATGTACAGATGTGAGAGCTGAACCATAAAGAAGGTTGAGTGTTGAAGAATTGATGTTTTTGAACTGTGGTGCTGGAGAAGACTCTTGACAGTCGCTGGACAGCAAGGAGATCAAACCAGTNTTTAAGCAAGGGTTTTTCCAGTAGTCATGTACAGATGTGAGAGCTGAACCATAAAGAAGGTTGAGTGTTGAAGAATTGATGTTTTTGAACTGTGGTGCTGGAGAAGACTCTTGACAGTCGCTGGACAGCAAGGAGATCAAACCAGTCAATTCTAAAGGAAATCAACCCTGAATATTCATTGGAAGGACTGATGCTAAAGCTTCAATACTTTGACCATCTGATATAAAGTGTCAACTCAATGGAAAAGACTGATGCTGGGAAAGACTGAGGACTGGAGGAGAAGGGGACGACAGAGGATGAGATGGTTGGATGGCATCACTGAATCAATGGACATGAGTTTGAGCAAGCTCTGGGAGGTGCTGAAGGGCAGGGAAGCCTGATGTGGTGTAGTCCACGGGGTTGCAAAGAGTCAGATGTGACTTAGGGACTGAGCAACAAAGCACCTAGTCTACCCATGAACAACAAGTAAACAACCTAAAAAGGAAGTGCCTTCAACACATGCTCAATAAAATGAAAACATTTAGAGGAATACTATTCTGTACGCCAAGTTAAGTCTACAGGACAAACAAGAAATACTGTGGCTGCTCCCAGAGGAAAGAATGTCCTCCTCTTTGAGTATTTGGGCTATTCTAAGTAAAGCCTCAGCTTCAGCTCAGGAAAGATTTGAAAACAGCCTCTTACTGGCTGAATCAATCTTCACAGTATCCCTGCATTTTTGTAAATGATGCATCGGGCTTCTCGGCAGGGCCAGATGTGGAATTTTATTTGCTGGACAGGAGATTATTGAGAATGCTCAATATAAAAAGTGTCCACTCTGGATTTCATTAGGGAACAAATGAGCTACAGCCAGTCCTGGGGTTTAAACAGGGGACCCAGGCTCAAAACACAGCTGTTTCCTCCTCTTTTCCAGGCCAGAAAAAAACAGCACTGCTAGAAATTGACCAGGGCCCCTGCTTCCCCCCTACTGTCTTCAGGCTGCCCTTTGATTTCAGCTGGTCCCCAGCTGTCCCCCCATCCTGCCTTCCTCCCTCCTCACCTGCCTCCTTCCCACCCCACCTCGTTCGGGAGGGATTAAGATCGAGGGGGACAGTGGGCCTGGTCATCTATTTTAATCCCAGTTAATGTAGCTTTGCTTCCTCCTGGGAAGGACCCAAAAACTCCAGTTGCAGAGTGGATTAAATCTGCAAAAACATTTTACCTGATTTGGCAACTTGTTTTCTTGTCCACTACAGCACGTTCAGTCATACTTTCACTTCTAGTGCTGTCAGAGGCACTTTTCTTTTCTTTTTTTTTGCTTGCTCCTATACGACTATGATGAATTCTTATATTTTACTCCTACATCAGCGATCATCTCACGGCCCTGCTCTAGGTAATACACAAAGTGTACTATACAAGGAAACACGTTAGTGTTACTGATTTTAAATTTATTACCTTTTTAATTTTATAGCATATTTTGCCCCATGTATTATGCATAGTTTCATTTTTGGCAGTCTGAACGTCTACTAGGACACGCGTCCAAAAACCCAGCCCAGGTGGTAATCGATGAATGAGAAGAATCTTTTGCCAGAGTCATTAGTCTCTGCATTTTATTCTTTCTCGGCAACATGCTCTTAAAAAAAAAAAGAAGACAGACTGAGTGAAAACGTTTAACTAATGCAAGGCCTGTGGGTGTTACTGCCAGTCTCTTTACCTCTCGGGTAAAGACTTTTATTTTTAATCAAATTGCTCAAACCCTTTTTCTTCTCTGCATAGATCAATACCTTTCTGCAGGAAGTGGGCCGACTCTTTCTCACGGTTACATTAAAAGTTTGGAAGAGGTCACTTAGTTAGTGATGCTACATCCCAATGGCCGAACAGAATATATTAGACCACTGTTGTCTGTACCAAATCATGAATGTTAGGTTTCACAGCCCTCAGAGAGCTTTGTTAGGATTTCTCTTTCTCAGATCTTGTTTATCCATTTACCTCTCATCTTGAAATACAGTTCAGATAGGGCCTTCTCAAAACTTAGCCAGCTTGTGAATCCCCCGGGGGTAATGTCCAGACTCAGACTGGACCCGTTGGCCTGAATGTCTGTATCCCTAGCTCCCTCCCCAGGGAGGCGCTGTTCAGGTCTACACTTGAAAAGTGACTTCTACTCTGTGTGCTAGGAGCACCAAGTGTAGACTTGGGCCAGTCCGGTTCTGCCACTCACCCGTAGAGGAAGGTTTCCTCCTTCTTGATTTAGCCAAATTACCTATCTCAAATTGTACAGCGAGGATGACCTGAAGTAATGCGTGTAAAGCACCTAGCCATTTACCTAGCTCACAGGAAACTCTGAGTAATGGGCAGGCTTTTGTTTTGTGTTTTGATCATCACTTTTATTTATTTAAAAAATTTTTTATTGTGATATAGTTGATATACAATGTTGCATCAGTTTCAGATGCACAGCAAAGTGACTCAGTTATAAATGTATATATAGATATATATTTGTATATATTTCTTAGATTGTTTTCCATTATAGACTATTAAAGATATTGAATACAATTCCAGGTGCTATACAGTAGCCCACCAGGATTCTCTGTTCATGGGGTTTCCCATACAAGAGTACAGGAGAGGGTTGCCATTTCCTTCTCCAGGGGATCTTCCCAACCCAGGGATCAAACCCGCATCTCTGTGTCTCCTGCACTGGCAGGTGGATTCCTTACCACGGAGCCACCTGGGAAACCCATTTAAAATATATGGTACTGTGTATATGTTAATCCCACACTCCTAATCTATCCCTCCCTGCCCTTTCCCCTTTGGCAATCATAAATGTGTTTTCTCTGTCTGTGAGTCTATTTCTGTTTTATAAATACATTCATTTGCGTCATTCTTTCTAGATTCCAGGTGTAAGTGACATCATCTGATATTTGTCTTCCTCTGTCTGGCTTTCTTCACTCGGGATGATCATTCCCAGGTCCATGCATGTTACTGCAAATGGCATTATCTCATTCATGTTCATGGCTGAGTTATACATCGTTTTAATTATTTCAATTGTCTTTCTATCTTCCACTCAAGACTAAGCTTATATCCATTTACTGAAAAGAGCGGGGAGGTGGGAAGCAGCGTACAGGGCCTCTGAGGGGACATGCCTATAACAGAGGGGCCCAGGTGGCATCTGCTCACTGGGTCATTCTGGGGCAGTCAGGGTCTAGACAGGGGCCCTGGCACATTCCCTCATCTGAATGGAGATGAGAAAGCTGATGGGATCATAAGGGAAGCTGGCGTGAATAAATGGTGTTCAAACCCGATAATGGTGATAGGAGGCCTGTGTTCTGGATGGGTGTTTACAGGCAGGTGTATTCTAGATGTCACATTCAAGGCCACCCAGAGACCCCCACAGATGAAGCTATGACCAACCTAGACAACAGCTTAAGAAGCAGAGACATCAATTTGCCAACAAAGGGCCATATAGTCAAAGCTATGGGTTTTCCAGTAATCATATGAGCCACATTATTCCTGTGTAGCTTTTATATATATATACCCAATGTCTTGAAAGGTTGAACTCACGGAAGTAACATTCAAAAACATCCACTGTATTTTATTGTGTAAAATGCACCTTTCTTGTGAAAAATATGTTTTATTTTACTGTGATGAGTTCAAATGGCTCCATCTAAGGGTTAAGCCTGTGCTGTTTGCAGGAGGAAGATGTATTTTTGTTAATACATGTAATTCATTCCTATCTTGAGGTAGGGACTTTATTAGTCTTAGTCTTATAAAATAGGAATTATATATGTCTTGAAATGTTCTAATTTCTTTAGTTTAGTTTAAAATATTAATTTGGCTGTCACCGAAATTGTGTCTTTTGGTTGGGTCATTTTATATCTTTATGAGATTGATTAAAATTGCATCATGGGTTTGTCCATGTGAATTTTCTGTTTTTTTCAAGATTGAATTTTTAGGGAAAAAGGAAGACCTATGGCCACTGAAAGGGCTTCCCTGGTGGCTCAGATGGTAGGGAATCTACCTGCAATGTAGAAGACCCTAGTTTGATCCACTGGAGATAGGAAAGCCTACTCACTCCGGTATTCTTGCCTGGGAAATCCCATGGACAGAGGAGCCTGGTGGGTTACAGTCTATAGGGGTTGGAAACAGTAGAACACGGCTGAGCAAGTGAGCATGCGTGATCGCTAAACCATCACATGACATCCACTGCTCTTCATTTGCAGCAGAAGAAAAGGAAATTACTTTGCTCACTTCTTTCTTTATGTGCAAAAGGTAAATATTCTCGAGAATATTCCTGGATATTCAAGAAGCAGACTTGTGAGAAGGGTGATGCGGGGCTTGGAGAAGGGGTGGGGCTGGGAGAGGAGAGGAGAAGGAGGTGAGGGCAGGGCTCTGGGGGACTGGAGGGTCAGGGAGCGGAGAGTTGGGGGGAATCAGTGAGCAAGACTGGGCAAAACAACTCAGGAAATCTGAGAACTGGAGGCGAGGGCAAAGCAGTCTTGAAGCTCTGCTGAACTCTGCGCGGTGTGTCTCTTTTAATAATACTCTTCAAGAAACTCAAGGAATGATTGGACTTTTTAAATTACTTTTGGTTGGCGGACTCTTTCCTTGAAACTGATTCTGTGGGACAAAAGCCCTGGCTTATGTTTGGAGATGTTGCTTTTATGTGCATTTTGGGTTTTTATTCTTGCGGAAAACAAATGACAGATCATTTGACAGCTTCTAAAAAGAATTTTGAGGTTTATTCAGGTACTTGTACAGTCTTTTCTATTAAAAAAGAATTATCTGTCCTTTCAACTGGGAGTGTGTGCAGAGACTGCTCCCCTTGAACATGATGCACCGGAGTTCCCTTTACCTGGATGAGCCAGCCTTTGGAACAGCGCAGGAGAAGGTGGGGTTACAAGGGAGGCCGGTGCGGGCGTGGAGACTGGGTCTGGGAAACCATATAAATGTGGTAGTCGCACTCATGTGATTTTCCACCAATCACAAGGGAGAATTTCCTTATTTTATTATTGTCTAAATCAGAAGCTTAGATTCCTGAAAAAAATGAACTCTCAAGGTAGTTACCAGATAATAACCGAATGACTCAGTCGTGACTGTATGTGGCCAGGGCTTTATTAATTTTATCAGTAAATTTCCTGTCATTACATCCATCCACTACAGCGTACTTTCTTCTATCAAAACTCATACTCTCAGCCTCACATGAGTCACTTTATGATTATAAATTTAGTAAATGGTTAATCATATCCTGTTGGCATAAAATTCTTTGTTCAGTGGAGGAATTCAAAAGGTTAATGTGGTTGAGCCTCTCATCCGTATTATTCAAATTTGCTGTTGGGCAGCCAGTTTTAAAAAGATTTCTGATTTGCTATAATGTGTTCTTTAAAGCAAAGCATTTCTGTATTTCACTCAAGCATGACATGGAAGAGATTAGAGGTAATATGATCTGATATGTTAAGGGTCTGTCATCCATGCCAGTGTATCTGGGTTGGTCATTAAGAACTGATTCAATATATCATAATGATTGTGATCATTTCTTTCATGCAGAGAAATATGTAAGATGTTTCCTTACCTCCTAAAGTTATCTGAGTGCACAGTTGATACAGTCTGAAGCTAAATTAAAATTTAATAAAATATTGCAACTATTTGAGTCCTACAAAAGTACTTTTTTTCTGAAATTATAAACTACTACGTATGTCAAGGAAAGTTCAGCTATCATAGACATCTCAATATAGGAAATTCGATTTTGTCACACTTGTATAACAAGAAATAAACACACAAAGATTGAGCTTTTAGTTCTGTGGTTATTGCTGAAACATCTTCAAGGTAAAATACAATTTTTCATCCTCAGTTAAAAAAACATAGAAAATTTCTAAAAATAATAAGAAGCATTCCCACACAATGTAAAATGTCACACAGCAATTTCCCCTGCTAGATCCATAGCATAAGTTCTCTTTGGGGAGAAGTAACGATCATTCGTCACTGAGGCTCCTGCATTGGTGACAGGCTGTTGTAAAGCTGTAAGCTTTACGGGCTATTTTGGATCCACAACTTCTCAAGATTCGTTTTTTTTTAGTGAAAGACCACATCAGAATTTCAAAAGAAACCTATTCACGCACACGTGGCCACGACCTGAGGTCTGCCCACGTTCAGTGCTGGCTCCGTTGGGTGTTCAGGATTAGCAAGTCCATTTGGCACTTAGAGTTACATCCAGTCTCTCCAAGTCATTTTTACCTTCATATTTGATCATTTTTTCTTCAGTTTATTCCTCAGCTTTTTAGAATGTGGAGGAGAGGGCTTTCTTTTTTAATGGGGATCTCCTCTGGAAATGCCACAGTGTCGACTCCCCTCCCCCCCTTTTTTTTTTAGGAAGTAATAAAAGAGTGAACACCTTGAAGAATAACACGGAATCTTACTGAGGAATGACAGTGAGGGGCCATTATCAATAGCAGAATAAAATGAGCACTAAACTGGTCATCATTTGAGCAAACTCCAGGAGACAGTGAAGGACAAGGGAGCCTAGTGGGCTGCAGTCCAAGGACTTGCAAAGAGTCAGACACGACTTAGCTACTCAACAGCAACTAACTCGTTGTCAGCCCAGCTGTTCCGGCGCTGGTTAGCACAGTCATGGGGCCACGCTGAGCATCACTGCTGTGCAGAGGCCTTTTAACTACAAACACAACTGGTACCCAGAGCAGCCCAAACGCAGCCCTCAGGTGCCCCGGGCATCTTGCTGAGAGTGATCTGAGGGAGGCTCCTCCCAGTGAGTGGCCTTGGACCAAGATCCTGAAGGGTATGAGAGATGAATGCTGAGCACCTTTGGAACTGCTTGTGTGTATTTGGTGACTCCCTGTATCGCTACTGGAGTAGGAAGTGCTGGTGATAGAAACCAGTGGTAGTAATCTGGGGAGACGATGGAGACAGATCCGCAGAGAAGTCCCATCCTGTGTGCACTCAGGGCATGTCACCTATGGCATTCCAGAGCTTTTAACAGTGTCAGGTCTGTGTGTCGAGGTGACCTTCTCATTCAGTGGGGGATGTGCACACTGTGTCCTTCAGTACACGCCCAGGGCTTTAGCAGGGGATCCAGCACATAGTAGGTGCTCACTAAATGGGTTCTTAATGAAGAAATGAAACCCTTGCTCTCACTTCTTGGCAGACCAAGTTACACAAGTTCCCCCAAATAAGCAAACTCGATAAACTTCCTACATTGAGGTCCTCTACCTCGTCTTCTCTTTTACTTATTTTTGGGTTCCCAGGTTCCGGGATTATACAAAAACCTTAAATCTGATTTACTTAATTTTGTCTGATTGTGAACTTTGCAAGAGTTACCCTTGAGGCACTTTAGATCTTAGTACTATTGGGTGATCTCAGACCGACTTATGTTAGAGGAATTTTCAGCATCCATCAAGGGGACATGAAGGTTTGAGGGTGAGGGGCTTGAGGCTGGTTCATTGCAGCAGGTTGCTTGGGCTCAGTGATCAGCTTGCAAGCACAGCAGCTGTCCCCCAACAAGTCTAGCCTTCTCGGTGAGTGTCGCTGCCTGTTACTGCTCCCCCGACCTGGTCCACAGCACTCCCCTCTGTGTTGGCCTCCCGATATGGCTTTGCTTTCAAAGGATTCTACTCCCATCCCTCTCTCCCTCTACCTGCTCTTGACTCTGAATCTTCACTTTCTCTAACACTTGTCATTGTCCCCATATTTTTGATTTTAAATAACACATATTATGCATATGTGTTAATCTCGATCTCCCAATTTTCCTCCCATCCCCATTTCCCCCTTGGTATCAATATGTTTTTTCTCTACGTGTGTATCTCCACTTCTGTTTTGCAAATAAGATCATCTATGCCATTTCTTTCTAGATTCCACGTATATGCATTCAGTCAGTTCAGTTCAGTTCAGTCACTCAGTCATATCTAGTTCTTTGTGACCCCATGGACTGCAGCACGCCAGGCCTCCCTGTCCATCACCAACTCCCGGAGTTTACTCAGNTTTTCTTCTTACCTTTTGTCTTTCTTTTTTTCAGTCTTCAGGTTTCTCTTGGACAAAAAGGGAAGGTAAGAGTCAAGCAGGAAATGTAGCAGAAGAATCTAAATCAGGTCTAAGAAGCAATGATAGGGGCGTCCACAGCATCCCATGACCCAACAGCCTCTTACCAGTGGAGATCTAAAAGCTCAGGAGAGGAAGGTTCATTGCACTGTTATATCCATGTGACGGAGGTCCACTCAGCCCAAGCTGACAGGAGGGCTCTGTGGGTGGGGCCCCCAGGAACTGCTGCAATCACCTGTGTATTGTGAAATGCACATAATGCTTTCTTGTCTTAAAACATTGCCATTGCAGCCTTCCTCAGTGTGCCAGAGTTTGAGAAACATTAATTTGGTTATCTCACTGATGATTAGGAACCAAATATCATGTAGCAATTTATTCACTTATCATTCATCCAACAAAACAAAATTACTGGTGACCTGTTATCTAAAGTACTGCACTAGGTAGTAGAAAGAAAGAGCTCTAAATGTGAAGAATGTGCCAAAATACATGGACTTCCACAAACATAATATATCCTTCCACTGCCCCTTCACTCAACTCCCAGTTGTCTGTGTTTGCTTGGGAAAAAGGAGGGCTAGAGATTCACAGAAGCAGGAATGTACAACAGTTAGGAGCACTATTCCAAAAGTTATATCACTTAGGTTCCAACTGCAACTCTGAAATATTTGAATTAAGTAACTTTGGACATGTTTTGTAACTGCTATGTCCTTTAGTTACTCTGCCTGAAATCCTGGGATGAGGGTGATATTATAATAGTACTTACATCAGAAGATCCCAGTAAGGGTTTGCATGATTAATTTACATAAACTATCCAGGGTAGTGCTTGGCAAATAGTTCAATACAAATACTACAAATATTCTCATCATTCTCTGAGTTTGATTGGATTTCCTGGATTTCACTTGGAACAAATCATCAGTGTAGGTACAGTTGTGCTAAAAGACTTCACGCTGATAAAGACCTTGATTCCACTCAACTATCATTATGAATGATAACAGAGCTCATCTTCCACAGATACAGAACTAGGACAGTATTTCTAGCATTCTAAATTGAGCCATGTGAGTGTGTGTGCTAAGTTGCTTCAGTCATGTCCAACTCTTTATGATCCCATGGACTGCAGCCCAGTAGGCTCCTCTACCTATGGGATTCTCCAGCAAGAATACTGGAGTGGGTTGTCATGCCCCTCTCCAGGGGATCTTCTCAACTCAGAGATCAAACACCCATCTCTATGCACTCTGCATTGACAGGTGGGTTCTTTACCACTAGTTCCACATGGGAAGCTCAAATTGGACCATTGTTTTTTTGAAGAGAGTTGCTAAGTCAAGTCCGACACTTTGTGACCCATGAACTGTAGCATACCAGCCTCCCCTGTCCTTCATTATCTCCCTGAATTTGCTAAAATTCATATCCATTGAGCCAGTGATACCATCCAAACATCTCATCCTCTGTTGTCCCCTTCTCCTCCTGCCTTCAATCTTTCCCAACATCAGGGTCTTTTCTAAGGAGTCAGCTCTTCGCATCAAGTGGCCAAAGTATTGGCTCTTCAGCTTCAGCATCAGTACTTCCAATGAACACCCAGGACTGATCTCCTTTAGGACGGACTGGTTGGATCTCCTTGCAGTCCAAGGGACTCTAAAGAGTCTTCTCCAACACCACAGTTCAAAGGCACCAATTCTTTGCTGTTCAGCTTTCTTTATAGTCCAACTCTCACATCCATACATGACTACTGGAAAAACCATAGCTTTGACTAGATGGACCTTTGTTGGCAAAGTAATGTCTCTGCTTTTTAATATGCTGTCTAGGTTGGTCATAAGTTTTCTTCCAAGGAACAAGTGTCTTTTAATTTTATGCTATATTTGTTTTTCTGGCTTACTTCATTCAGTATGACAGTCTCTAGGTCCAGTCACTTCCCTACAAATGACCCAGTTTAGTTCCTTTTGAGTAATATTGCATTGGAAAGGAGATCCAGAGAAGAGGGGATATATGTACACCTATAGCTGATTCTCTTTGCTGCACAGTATAAACTAACACACAGTAGTAAAGCAGAAAGAAAAAAAAAAGTTAGTTGCTCAGTCATGTCTGACTCTTTGCAACCTCGTGGACTGTAGCCCACCAGGCTCCTCTGCCCATGGAATTTCCCAGGCAAGAATACTGGAGTGGGTTGCTATTTCCTCTCCAATAGTAAAACAGCTATACTCCAATAAAAATTAATCAAGGAAACAAAGTAATAATACCAAGTCACCTGTTTGAGAGATGAAAACTGAGTTTTGCTAGCTAAGCTTAGCCTGATTTTATCTATCTCTGTTTTATACATATTTTATTAAACTCCTCCAAACCAGCTATGTTTACATTATTTACCATTTTCATAAAAACCTCTGATCCTATTTGAGGTTTTGCTTCCCCAAGATACTTTCAATTTCACCCTAGTTTTTGCTCGACTTGTCCTGTTTGATGTTATCTGCAGGAATCTCGTGGGGACTTGGGGCCGCCGAAGTTGGTTCACTGCCAAGGGTGAGCTGTATGCTTCCCGATAAAGAAGTGAAAATGTGGCCTTTGAGTTGAAATGAGAAACAGAAGGACAGTCCTGCTTTCCAGCTTCACCTTCAGGTAGCTCCCCACAAAGACGACTCACACCCATCTGAGCATTTCCACTTCAAGGCAGAGGCAATGGCTGTGGACACTTCAATGCTGGATCAGCAGGAGGTCCCTGTGATAAATGGAGATTTTTACCTGGAGAATGCTAAGGACAGGCCAGCATATGCAAGGAAGGCCTAAAATCTGTTTGCAACACAGTTTTGCTGGAGCCGTATGCTTATTTTCCCATTTGCAGCGGTATAAGGAGAGAGACTGTTGAATGCAGAGATGGCATAGAAAGTAAAGATCACAAGGAATAGGAACCACAGCTGGGGCCTAAAAGACTCATGATGCCTCTGTCCTGGGCCCTGGGTTTGCAAATTGCTCTTCACAGGGGCAACGGCCCAGATATTCACAAGGGCAGCGTGCTGCTCAGGTGCTCCAGTTGGAGTATTTTTCAAATGTGATCAACATTCACAATTCAGTACAAGTGAACTTATTTACAAAACAGAAATAGACTCATAGACATAGAAAACAAATCTGTGGTTACCAGAGGGGAAAGCGTGGGGGAGGAATAAATCAGGAGTTCAGGGATGACCACTGTACATACTTCTCCAGTGGCTCACACGATCAAGAACCTGCCTGCAATGCAGGCTATCCAGGTTCTTTTCCCGGGTCAGGAAGATCTGCTGGAGGAGGGCATGGCAACCCACTCCAGGATTCCTGCCTGGAGAATCCCCACGGACAGAGGAGCTTGGCTGGTTACAAAGAGCTGGACACAACTGAGTGACTAACACACACCACTATGTATAAAATAGGTAACCGACAAGGGCCTACTGCACAGCACAAGGAAGAGTACTCTTGTAGTCACCCACAGCAGAGAAGAATCTGGAAAAGAATATCTACGAATACATATTTATATGGTCAATATATGTCTCTATATGTATAACTGAGGCACTTTGCTGTGCACTGGAAACTAACGCAACCCTGTAAATTAACTATGCTTTGATAAAAATGAATTGAATAAATAAATTGGAAACAAATTAGACTTCTTGTTAGTGAGGCGTCTAGAGAGTAAGTAATTGAGAGAAGTAAAAGTGAAAAGTGTTAGTTGCTTGGTCGTGTCCCACTCTTTGTGACCCCATGGACTGTAGCCCACCAGGCTCCTCTGCCTATGGGATTTCCCAGGCAAGAATGCTGGTATGGATCGCCATTTCCTTTTCCAGAACTGGTAGCTGGAGGGCTTTGAAATTCAGAGACTTGCATTGTGAGCGGAGTCATGATAAAATGAAGGAAGCGTTTTAAATGAGGGGATAAATCTGGTAAGAATATGCTTCGATGAATGGCTACATTTGAATCACCACATATTGCATCAAGCAAAAGCTATTTTAGGAGCTGAACTTTATAGTCAGTTATAAGGATTGAAAATATGGTGCTTCATAAATTTATGTGGGCTTCAACTTCTACGAAAGCCAGAATTGGGGCTGCTGAAATTAACTACAAGAAAAGTCTTTATTCCCTAACAGACTGAACTAAAACCAGCAGGAAATGTATGGTAAGAAGTGCTCAGGGCTGAGTGGGAGAAACATTGAAACTGTATTAAAGGGAAAATACAAAAGTTGTGATGAGTGGAAGGAGCCAGTGAGTGATCTTGAAGATCCAGATGAAGCAAAGATGAAAATTATGTTAATCAAATTTTGAAAGTGTAGGGTACCCAGTGGAGTTGGCCAAAGTACCACAAGAAAGTAAGCTTTAAGATAGAAGTCAATAGTGTTCCGAGGGAAGATGGAGTTGAAATTTATTTCAGGTCCTTATTTTGTGTGGATTCTATCAGACAGACTGGCATCTTAGTCCTAAGAACTTGTAGCTTTAGGAATGAAGTATGGTGCTCTCGTGATCTTGACACGTTCCCCCACCACACACAGACACAAAGAATAGACGTAGTGTTAATATTTCTAAAGACCATTCACAAATTTTATCTTCACATCTTTGTAAAGTGGTTATAGCACTTGGGAAACAAGATGGATCAGACAAAAGACTGACTCACAGAATAAAAATTATTCCTGCATTTGTTCTCTGTAATCCTGTCTCATGCATCTCTTTGCTTCCTTTTGGAATTAGAGTTCGGACAGCTGTCTTCCTTCTATCCACTTTAATGGCAGTCAACTTTCGCGAGTCCTTGGAACACAGGACTGATTCAGAGAGAAACCAAGGATAGTCTGGGAGGTTTGCACAGCTGATGAGTCCTAAGCTCCCAAGGGTTTCCCTTACCAAAGACAGCAATGCTTTTAATCTCAAAGTCTGCGTTGTAAAAAAGGTGAATGAAATAATGATTTGCAGCTTGCTTTTCTGTTGCTGTTTAGAGTGAGTTATTTAAGAACCGCTCTTTCCTGGTGGCAAGGAGATGGCTGTAACCAAGAATCAAGCACATGGCTGAAGGTCGCTGATACGCACTGGCACAATCTTTATTCTGCACATGTTATTGTTAAACAGGGATGGGCGAATACAGTAAGTCCTGCAGTGCTCAAAAGTGATGCTAATCCTGCAAGTTAGGCTCCGGAGGAACGGATCAGCAGACCAATAGCTTGCATTCATCTAATCCAAATTCTTATGTGGTATCTCAGGGTGTCTCCAGGATTTTCAAAAACAAATGTTGAAAAAAGGAAAATGTTGTGATGATTATATCCAAATTGTCTTTTCATTTGTTGAGAAGCCTTTCTATGTCCTCAGCGTATTATTTTTAGAAAAGAGCTTTCAAAGAGCAGTCTGAAAACTCCCATCCCTTAATTTAGAAACAGCACACAAAAACTATAAAAATATACCCATTTTTTTCAGAAAAAGGATTACAGGCATCCGCTTATGAAAACATATTTGATGTTATAATTATAGTTAAATTTCAGTCTATAATTTAAAATGCACGCATGTGCATGCTTTCAGTACCCAAACGAAAAATGATACAATATGTAATTCTGGTGTTGACTTCTTGAGAAAAACACATTATTTTTAATAGAATTATTTAACAGTAAGTAGAAGTGTGTATATCATTATTAGATGGAGAAAGATGAAGTTTGCCATTAAATTTTATGAATATTATTAGATAGTATGTAAATAAATGCAGTGTAATATTGCCTAATTAGCTGACATTTTAAGTTAATATCATAGAGGGTGGCAGGGGATGAGATGGTTAGACAGCATCTGACTCAATGGACGTGAACCTGAGCAAACTCTGGAAGACAGTGGAGGATAGGGAAGCCTGGTGTGCTGCAGTTCATGGGGTTGCAAAGAGGTGGATGTGACTTAGAGGCTGAACAACAGCAACATTGCATATTTTACCAGACATCACATCACATCACACATTTTTTTTTAAATTACTGAAGATGTTTAAAAGATCACTCGGTAAAAGGTTTAAGAATAAACATTTAACAGATCAACATAAATTTGTTGAATTCAGATAAATACAACTTGTGGGACACGCTAAAATAAATAAGAAAATATAAGAAGATAGATTCCAACTGACGTTTGTCGTATACCTATTTTTTGATCAACAGAGTAAAAAGCTAGACAATTTGAACTGAGGTTTCTATAACAGAAACCTGGGAAACTGGAAGTGGCTTATCTATAAAGCTGCACAGAGGAATACTGGTCTTCTCAGGTAGCACTAGTGGTAAAGAACCTGCTTGCAAACGCAGGAGATGCAAGAGATGTGGGTTCAGTCCCTGGGCCCTGAAGATCCCCTGGAGGAGGGTATGGCAACCACTCAGTACTGTTGCCAGGAGGACCCTATGGACAGAGGGCGATGGTCCTTGGCGTCGCCAAGGTTTTGACACAACTGAGGTGACTTAGCATGTGTGCACACACAGAAGAATAAGTCTAAATGGAGTGCTCTTAAATTGGGAAGGGACTGACTCAAGAACATTTTGATCACTTCTGGGGTAGTGGTCTTTCCTCCACCTCCATACACCCTCCAGTTTTTCACTGAAATCTGACCAATGTTGATTGAGATAGTCTGGTAAAGAACAAGATCAAAAATACACAAACACATTCCTTGTGCTCAGAGGTCCTAGGATCCACGGAGGACTGACTTTCTATATTTGAATGATTTTCACCCATTTGTGCCACAAACACCCAGGCGCTATCATGGCCCAGGCACTGTAGTTGGCGAAGTTGTAAAAAGTGAGGGATGATGTAACAATTACAATAATGATAAGAGAGCAGAGGGCGCGTAACATTTGTCTAGCCCTCAGCGCCCGCCAGCTGGGGTGCCAAGTGCCTTGCATACATCTGTGACTTCATCTAAGCCTAGAAGGTGTGTAGCGTCTCCAGTCACTGGAGAGATGAAGAAATGGAGCAATATAGCCCCTATTTTCTCCAAATGTGTAGTCACGGGCAAGGCAGAAAATGAATAACAATTAATAATAGGGTGTGAAGTATGGAGTGATGAAAAGTCTCTCAGAAGCATCTCAGAGCCCACAGAAAGATCATGTCAAAATACCACAAGCCTGCCAAAGAAGGATGATACAGCTAACCTATCAATTTATTGATGACTGAAACATGCTCTTGACACTGCAAAAGACTAGACAGAGATTTCTGATGATCCAAGCTAAGAATTTTATTTTAACACCTTGAAGGTATTTGTTTTAATTCAATGATTATCAGCTGCCTCACATCAGTCTAGCCTGTCAATGATTTTAAATGGCAGAAATCAGACATAACTCATTGCTCATTTTTCTTTTAAATAGATCCGAGTCACAGGAAGAAAATAAGCTGAGTCAAGGAGTCCACACAGAATTGTTTCAATGAATTATTTTGCCAACAAACCGTCTAAAAAGACACCATGGATAGTGAAAGGTGATCAGATGCAAAGAGCCTCATGCCACATTGGCACACAGGATAAATTGTCCTTGGGCTGCTGGAAGGGAAGACCGCAGACTGCACAAGCTGTTGCTTTATAAACAAAATCAGTTTGTTTTAATTTATGTTCTCACAGTCAGTTCTCCTTGAAGTCTGAGACCAAGGTGTTGGAAGGGCAGGGATGGTTTCCCCTGGGGCATGTCTCCTTGGTTAGGAGTGATCACATTTCCAGTGTGTCTTCTCATGGCTTCTCCTCTGTGTGTGTGCATGGTCCTGAGATCCCTTCCTGTTCTCATAAGGACACTAATTCTGCTGGATCAGGGCTGCACCCCCGGGACCTCATTTAACCTAAGAAAACAGAGAAAGAAAGTGAAGTCAGTTACTCTGACTCTCTGCGACCCCATGAACTGTAGCCTACCAGGCTCCTCCGTCCATGGGATTTTCCAGGCAAGAATACTAGAGTGGATTTGCCATTTCCTTCTTCAGGAGATCTTCCTGACCCAGGGATTGAACCTGGATCTCCCACATTGTAGGCAAACACTTTACTGTCTCAGCCACCTGAGAATGTATCTAATTAACCTAATTACCCCCTTAAAGGTCCCTTCTCCAAATACAGTCAAACTAGAGGTTAAGATTCTAACATAGGAATTTGGGGGACACAGGCTTCCCAGGTGGCTCAGTGGTAAAGAATCTGCATGCTGATGCAAGAGTCATAAGAGATTCAGGTTGAATCTCTGGCTCAGGAAGATCCCCTTGACTAGAAAAGGGCAACCCATTGCAGTACTCTGGCCTGAAAAATCCCAAGAGCAGAGGACCCTGAGGAGCTAGTCTGTGGGGCTGCAAGAGTTGGATGTGCTGAACACATAATTATGTAGGCCATCACTTTCACCTCCTTCCTCCTCCATAACTAACTGTCCCTGGTTGATTCTGTAACTTCCTTTAGAGGTTGAAGCTTCAGCAGTTAGCCATTCAGTCACGTTTCCTTCATTCAGTGATAGCGCGCTGTCTGCTGGACTAGGCTTCACAGATCCTGCCTCGTCTCTGGAAGCGCAGGGAAGAGAGGAATTCTTCAAGGGCACCTGGGCAGCCAGAAGCCTAAGCAGAAANCTGCACCCCCGGGACCTCATTTAACCTAAGAAAACAGAGAAAGAAAGTGAAGTCAGTTACTCTGACTCTCTGTGACCCCATGAACTGTAGCCTACCAGGCTCCTCCGTCCATGGGATTTTCCAGGCAAGAATACTAGAGTGGATTTGCCATTTCCTTCTTCAGGAGATCTTCCTGACCCAGGGATTGAACCTGGATCTCTCACATTGTAGGCAAACACTTTACTGTCTCAGCCACCTGAGAATGTATCTAATTAACCTAATTACCCCCTTAAAGGTCCCTTCTCCAAATACAGTCAAACTAGAGGTTAAGATTCTAACATAGGAATTTGGGGGACACAGGCTTCCCAGGTGGCTCAGTGGTAAAGAATCTGCATGCTGATGCAAGAGTCATAAGAGATTCAGGTTGAATCTCTGGCTCAGGAAGATCCCCTTGACTAGAAAAGGGCAACCCATTGCAGTACTCTGGCCTGAAAAATCCCAAGAGCAGAGGACCCTGAGGAGCTAGTCTGTGGGGCTGCAAGAGTTGGATGTGCTGAACACATAATTATGTAGGCCATCACTTTCACCTCCTTCCTCCTCCATAACTAACTGTCCCTGGTTGATTCTGTAACTTCCTTTAGAGGTTGAAGCTTCAGCAGTTAGCCATTCAGTCACGTTTCCTTCATTCAGTGATAGCGCGCTGTCTGCTGGACTAGGCTTCACAGATCCTGCCTTGTCTCTGGAAGCGCAGGGAAGAGAGGAATTCTTCAAGGGCACCTGGGCAGCCAGAAGCCTAAGCAGAAACTAGGGGCATCCCAGGCCAACGCTGGGTCCTGGGGAGGGGAGTGAGCCAGGCCTTCAGTGGGGGTTCCGGGGGGCATGGCACGACCTCCTCCTTCTAAGCCAGCATGGTATGGGGTGATCCTGGATCTGCCGGTGGCTGGTGTCCGTGACGAGAGGGATGGAGCCCGTGACTCTGGAAAGGTCCCAGTCACCACCATTGTGCTCCTTTCAGGCCGTTTTGAGGAGGTGTCCACCCCTGCAGTGATGTTCAGGGAGGATTCTTTGGAAGCTTGGCTTTTTATATGTGGTTTTGACGAATGCAAAAGCAAGGACTTTGATGTAGTTCAGTTCAGTCACTCAGTCACGTCCAACTGTTTGCAGCCCCATGAACTGCAGCACACCAGGCCTCCCTGTCCATCACCAAGTCCCGGAGAGTGAAGCAAAGGAAATGATCACATAAAGGGAGAGGAAAAGGGTAAGAGGATCTGGACAAGTTGCCCACAATGGTGCTTAAGGGTCCCTTCTACTTCCCCATGAGCTGAAGAGCATTGCTGGACCACACCACCAAGCGTATGGTTGCCTTTCCAGAGAGAAGCAGAGATGGGTAAGCTTGTTCCCACTGTTGCGTGCTCAGGATTCATGTCAAAGAACACTGCGACCTTGCTCTCACTGCAGCTCTGTCCACTCTCGTAAAAGCATTTTAGACCAGATGTTGTACGAGAGAAGTAGTTTTTAAGATGTCTCCACTGGAGAAGACTCTTGAGAGTCCCTTGGACTGCAAGGAGTTCAAACCAGTCCATCCTACAGGAAATCAACCCTGAATATTCACTGGAAGGACTGATGCTGAAGCTGAAGTTCTAGTTTGACCACCTGATGGGAAGAGTCAACTCACTGGAAAAGACCCTGATGCTGGGAAAGACTGAAGGCAAAAAAAAAAGGGAGCAGCAGAGGAAGAGATGGTTAGATAGCGTCATTGACTCAATGGGCATGGACGAGCAAGGTCCTGGAGATAGGGAAGGATGGGGGAGACTGGTGTGCTACAGTCCATGGGGGTTGCAAAGAGTCAGACACGACTGAAGCAACAGCCCCTAAGTCCTCCTCAGAGAAAACAGAAGAAGCTGCCCTGGGAAATCATGGTGTTAGAAACGAAACAAGACGGAAGCAGGCTCTTTGCCCACATGGGTGAACACCCATTGCAAACTCCTCTGCGGTCACTCTGGGCCCCAGCAGGGACTTTCTCAGCATCCAACCCCTCACTTTGGAGGGACCAAGGCCACAAGGGCCCCAGCCTTCGGGAGAATCACAGTATCACAGCACCATATTGTGACTGATTTCAACAGGACACAATACACTTTCTAACACGAAATATTACCCTTTCTGAAACCGGATACGGTATAATTTAGAAACGTCAATACCCACATTGTTCCATCCATTTAACAGCGAAAGACATGAAAACCATGGTTAGCAAGTAACCAATTTAGAGATTTTTAACAAGTAAAAAAGAGAACAGACATTTTCATCACCAAACAAAGATTTATAGCCATTACTGATTACTGAGATAAGAAAGTGCTTTCAAATATGAGGACGGGGTAATTTGGAATTCCTTCTTTTCAATGCCTTAGGGTTTATTTTCGAAGTTCTCACTAGGAATATATATCTGTTCCTTTTGTATTCTCTCAGCCATGGAGTTCTGGATTGACTAAAGTAAGTGAATAATTAGGTGTCATTATCATTTAGAAAAAATCAACCGTTATATACAGTATTCAGTTTTTAATTCTGATGAACATAAACATTATTTTAAAAAATCAATAAAGAAATAAAGCTTATCTTAAATATTAGTTTTGCTTTAGGCTTGCTTGGTGAGTGAAAACCCTGCCTCATAAAAATTTCTCTGTATCACACAAAATGCTATTTTCTTTCTCAAACTAATTGAAATAAACATCAGCTGGAGAACTGTAGAAACAGAAAACACTGCTCATGACTTTTTTAGAAGAAGCATCTGAAACTCAGTGTATGTTTCTGGTTAATAACTTATGTTTTCATCCTTATCTGTCGTAAGGTTTAAAGTAACCTAGTTGTGTATTCTGTCAGTCTAAAGGAGGGTTTATGAGTCTTGGTGCTATCGGGGTTTTGACCCGGATAGTTCTTCATTGTGAGGGCTGTGCTGTGCATTGCAGGATGGTTAACAGCCTCTCTGGTCTCTCCTCACTAGATCCCAACAGCCTTCCCTTCCCAGTTATAACAACCACAAGCATCTCTAGAGATTTGCCTATGTCCCCTGGGAAATGGGTACAAAATCACCCTGGGCTGAGAACCACTGCTCTGAATCAGAAAAAAAAAATGTTATATTTAAATAATTAGGACCTTGCCACCATTCTTTCTAAACATTAAAAACACAAAGCTAAAACCTTAAAAAAAAAAAAAGTCATTTCAGTTGGCCAAAAGAACCAAAATGAATGGAGTCATTTGCCTTAAGATGGAGCTGCATCTGCTCAGGAGACCCTTTCCAGAACTTTCTCTCCCTGCCTTAGAAAACTGTCAGTTCAGATCTACACGAATAGAGTCACAACTTGTTCCAGATCCTGTTAACCCCTGAGCTGTTTAGATTTGAAAGCTGCTCCCTGACATAACAAATCCTTGCAAGTCTGTGCTCCCTGAGTTGCACCTGATGCTTCCGGATGACATTTAGATATTTGGTTTTAAAGGACTCCTGCGTTCTTCCGTAATCTTGTTATTCGTTTCTCAGGCATGCTCCTCCTGACTTACGTGGCGTGCTATCTGCTACAAATTATTGTGTGACTGCTCTGCCAGAAGCATCACCCGAAAGGGCTTTTCCTAGCAAACCAGTATCAAAATGGAGACAAGATTATTATAATTTGAGAGTTGGCATCTTCTCTGCCGCAGGGAGTCTTTGTGCTAAATCTCTTTGTTTTTTGAGTGAAACCAGCGTGGAGCAGAGTCGAAAAAGGCGCTAGTAATTGGTATCCCGGTAAAGACCGTTTGCGTGTGAGCATTCCACGCCAAGTTATCAGACTGAAGGTGATTGGAAGCCAACATTGGCATATCAGCCTTAGACACACGTAGTCTGGGTCGCTTTACATGCTGATGATAAAACAGTGCACGAATAACTCAAAAATTAAAAAAAAAAAAAAAAAAGTGAAATCCTTCCATTTGCAATGTTTGACCTTGAAGCTTTCATGCTAAGAGAAACAAGCTAGAAAGAATGGAGTAGTTGTTACTAAGAAGGTGAGGGGGAAGTGAAGAGTGGCGAAAATGGATAAAAAGCATCAACTCTATGATGATGGGTGGAAACTAAACCTTGGTTGGTGACCACGCTGTAGTTTATAGTGTCAATATACAGTATTGCACACATAAAACATATAATGTTATAAACCAGTAATAAATTAGATGAAATTAAAAGTTTAAAAAAAGTGTCATTGTTGTTTAGTCTTTAAGTTCTGTCCTACTCTCAGATGTCATGGACTACAGCATACCAGTGGCTGACTTTTTTCGGGGGTTCCAAAATCACTGCAGATGGTGATTGTAGCCATGAAATTAAAAGACACTTACTCCTTGGAAGGACAGTTATGACCAACCTAGACAGCATATTAAAAAGCAGAGACATTACTTTGCCAACAAAGGTCTGTCTAGTCAAGACTATGGGTTTTCCAGTACTCATGTATGGATATGAGAATTGGAGTATAAAGAAAGCTGAGAGCAGAAGAATTGCTGCTTTTGAACTGTGGTGTTGGAGAAGACTCTTGAGAGTCCCTTGGACTTCAAGGATATCCAACCAGTCTATCCCAAAGGAGACCAGTCCTGGGTGTTCATTGGAAGGANCCCAATATATGCCGAGGAGGAGGGAATCCAAAAATGCAAGCTCCGTTGACAAGTTCAAGGGGGCAAGGGCATCGAAAGACTGTGAAACCCAAAGGCCAGGCTGTACACAGATTTCAACAGGATGTTAAAGCAAGGATCTAGGGGCAAGACTACTCAGATTGGATTTCAGCTTCACCACCTGCGAGCTGTGTAACCTTGGCGAATGGCTTAATCTTTCTGAATCTCAGCTCCTTCATCTGCAAAATGAGGAGCATAGCTATGCTATCAACCTCATAGGCTTTTCATGAGAATTTAATGGAATCCTAGATAAAAAGGGCTTGGAACAGAGCTCAATTAACATGAGGTGTTAGTGTTAGCGAAGATTCGATCCGGTTTAAGAGATGCTGTCAGCTGAGAGGCGGTGCCGGGGACCCTGTAGCAGTGGCCGGGCAGCGGGTATGTGAGGGCCAGTCCAATCGTTGCTGCTGTTCAGTCACTCAGTTGTGTTCAACTCTTGGTGACCCCATGGACTGCAGCACATCAGGCTTCCCTGTCCTTCACTATCTCCTGGAGTTCGCTCAAGCTCATGTCCATTGAGTCGGTGATGCCATCCAAACATCTCATCCTCTGTCACCCCGTAGAAGAACTTAAAATGCTTGTGAACCATAGCGTAGCCATCAGTTTCAAACATACAGCTAGAAGGAAGGGGAAAATGATGGATCACTCACCGGGACAGAATGCAAACAGGGTAGAAGGATCGGGCTGCCTAAATCCTGGGGCACGCAATGCCCACACAATCCTTCTCTCTCTCCACTTCCTGCTGATGGTGGGGGGTGACGTTTGAGCAAGGTGCCCTGAGTCAGTGGCACACACCTGCTCCCTTGGACAGTCACAGGGACAAGTGACCAGTGACAAGTAAGCCTGGACAATGACTCTGGTTTGCTAACCAGCCTGCTATTTCTGGGGCAGATGAGTCGGGACAGAATGAGTGTCACCTAAGGGTGAATGGCTCGTGACCTCACGGATCCTGAGTGCTCGTGTGTATTTAGCCTGTCCTAAATATTTAGTTGCTGTGTCCTGTCCCATCTGCACTTACAATGTCTTGAATATTTAGCTGTCTGATGGCTTATGTTTATTTAGTGCCTCGAGAAATTTAGGAATCTCTTGATCGTCCCATTCCTTTCTCTCTAGGTTTAATACCCATTATTCTATTCTCTCAGGACCTAACAAGCTTACCAATATGATCCATCCCTCTTGTGAATTTATTTTTCTGTAGCAGAAAGAAAGTTATAAAACAATATAAACAAAAATGTATATATGGAGCTTTCCTGTGGGGAGCCTGGCTTGAGGAAACATTTAAGATGCACAGCTTTCAGCCCTGAGAAATGGCAGACTTGGGGTTCATTCAAAGAGGCTTTGAACTTGGCATCATCTAAGTGGAGATCCTTCCGACAGTCCACATGTAGCCGGGAACATGACAGGCTCTCTGTGACAGTTTGCCAAATGAATGAATGCCTTAACTTTGCAAGCATGAGTGAATTACCCTAAGTGGTGTTTCTATAATAATTTATAAATTTCACTGTGGCTTCACACCACATGTCTCCTTTAGTTTTTATAGCAATGTGGTAAAGGTAGGTAGAACAGGATTGATAATACCTCTGCAACAGGTGGAGAGCTGAAATTCTGAAACCTAACTGGCTTAAAATCACATGCTACAAGTCCCAGATTCTAGAACTCAGATTTTCTGATTCCCAGTTTCTTTGGCCTTGAGTCCTCCTCTCTTGCTGTTCAACCACATGTGACAGGAGTTGTGTCATCCTCAACAGAACCAGGGATTCCCACGACTTCTGGGGTATAAACCATGACCTCTTAGCTGTGAAAGTTTAGCACAGGCATGAGACTCAAGTGAAGATGAAACAGCCTGCTCCCTATGCAACAGGATTAGCTGACTACTTTAAATATACACCTGCCTATTTTTTTATATCGCCGACTTCCCCTGGCTCAGTGGAAGAGAATCCATGTGCTAAGGCAGGAGACCTGAGTTCCATGCCTGGGTCAGGAAGATCCCCTGGAGAAGGAAATGGTACCCCAATCCAGTGTTCTTCCCTGGAGAATCCCATGGACAGAGGAGCCTAGAAGGCTACAGTCCATGGGGTCGCTAAAGAGTCTGACATGACCTAACAACTAAACAAAAACATTATAACCATTATCACTGGTCTGCAGAAACTTCTTTGGACAACGCAATACTACAGTGTATCTCGTTAGAAGAGTGGGCTATGTTTATATTTGTAGAGCTTTGAAAAATGGGTTGATTAATTGAAAGACATTTGGAAACACAGTGTGGCTTTGTTCAGCCAGGTAACTTCAAGGTGCTGCAGAGACTTGAGACTCGGAACAATTTTGCCAAATGGGGGCCTTCCAGAATCCTCCAGTGTTTTGATAATTTGGACAATAGATGTGCTCAGAACCAGACTGTTCTCAGAGCCAGGCTCACTCTATGCAAGGCCACAAGGGAATTCATTCACACGGCACTCAGATTTGTCCCTCGGAGCTCCAGAAGGCAACTGAGTGAAACAATACTTGCCAACAAGAAAAGTCTCCATCCCCAAAGAAGGATGGAATTATTCCTAGAGAATGAATTTGTGGTCTTTGTACTTCAGAGAAGCTCGAAATAAAAAAGAGAAGTGTGTATAACCAGGGCTTTTCTGTTTTCCAGAAGGGCAATGCGTAAAGACATTGACCAGTGTCAGTTACTGGAAGTAGTTGTCCAGCCAATGACCCTGGGTGGCCGCTGACGCCTCTGTTCAGACTGGCTTCTATGGTGGAGCCCAATAATGCTCAGGAACATGTTTTTTTCCCCTTTAAGTCATCAGCTGTGGTCATCGACTACAGTTGTAATGAGAAGCCTGTTCCAAATTTAGTGTGGATGTCTCTAATTTTAGGCACAGTAAAGAGCCCCAGGAAAGGATGGGTAATGGGTTACAACATTCCTTCACTTTTTTGGCCAACGAGTGTCTCGCAGCTGCGTATATGTGTTTGCACATGTACACGTGTTTGTGTGTGTGCACACATGTCAGTGGAAGGAGGAGAGAGCAAAGGAACACAGAAAAAGCAATGAGGCCATTATCTGCCAGTTTGGTTCTTTATAGAAACTATGGACACTTTAGTGCTTTTCAAAAAATCATGGGTGAAATTTTAAGTGAAAGTAATTGCCTTGATGCTGCGAAAGACTGAAGGCAGGGAGAGAAGTCCCTGGGATAGTTGTATGGTGTCGCCAGTTCAGTGATCATGAGTTTGGTCATACTCCTGGAGATAGTGAAGGACACGGAAGCCTGCTGGGCTCTAGTCCATGGGATCGCAAAGAGCTGAACACAACCCAGTGACTGAAGAAGAGCAGCGTGTGCTGGTGCACATGTCCTTGCAAAACTTTGTTCTTAGAAACTCAACGCGGCGGAGAATAGATAAGTCAACAAATCATAATGTACTGGTAAAATAATGGAAAAAATAGCAGAAAACTGTTTTATACAAGATATTCTGCACTGTTTGCCATAGACTGAACCATCTAGTTTTCAGATCTTTGATAGCTTCCAAAAGTAGTAATAAATCTTGTGTCTGGCAACATCAACATGTAATTAACCTCACGTTGGGAATAATGGGGTAAGAGGATCATACTTTCATTTATGACACGGAAAAAGGAAATAATAAAATTCTTTTCAAAAATGTATCCATCATCATATATGCTCGAATCATTAAATTATCTGTTTATACATATGTATGTATGCATACATACCTCCTAAGTCTCTTCGGTTGTATCTGACTCTGTGCAACCCTATGGAGCCTGCCAGGCTCCTCTGTCCATGGAATTTTCCAACAAGAATAAGAATATTGGAGTGGATTGCCTTGCCCTCTTCCAGCGGATCATCTCAACAAAGGGATCGAACTCCTGTCTCTTATGTCTCCTATATTGGCAGGTGGCTTCTTTCCCACTAGCGCCACCTGGGAAGCCCCATGTATATATACGTATGTATATATATGTTTTTTTATGTGCAAATAGCAAGAGTCTATACTCTTAATCATTTGGTTTCAATACTTCCTAAAAATATTTCCTTCAGTTTTCTTAATGACTCTACTTACAGTCCACTCACAGTTTACAATCCCAGTTTATGTACCTCATTTGTCACTTGCATAACTCTTCATTCAGAGTCTGTACTAGTTTCTGAATTTATTTTGTCCTCAATGAAGAGCCAAAGTATTCTTTCTTCTAGAGAATTCCAAATACAGTGTTATCAGTTGAGCTCTATAAGAACTTGGGCAGTTAGCACTATGAATAATCCAATTCTATCAGTCACCAGAAGTTCTACCAAGCATTTATCAAGCATATTTATTAAATCCTTACAAAATCCTTCCCTGGAGGAGGGCACGACAGCCCACTCCAGTCTTCTTGCCTGGAGAATCCCTGGGACAGAGGAGCCTGGTGGGCTACACATCATGGGATCACAAAGAGTCGGACACAACTGAAGCAACTTAGCACACATGCACAAAATCCTTGACCAGCAAGCACTGTTGTCTTAATTTTATTGATAATTAACTGAAGGTCCATCTAGTCAAGGCTGTTTTTTCCAGTAGTCATCTATGGATGTGAGAGTTGGACTGTGATGCTTTTGAGCTGTGGTTTTGGAGAAGACTCTTGAGAGTCCCTTGGACTGCAAGGGGATCCAACCAGTCCATTCTGAAGGAGATCAGCCCTGGGATTTCTTTGGAAGGAATGATGCTGAAGCTGAAACTCCAGTACTTTGGCCACCTCATGAGAAGAGTTGACTCATTGGAAAAGACTCNAGAATCCCATGGACAGAGGAGCCTGGTGGGCTACAGTCCATGGGGTCACAAAGAGTTGGACACGACTGAAGCTGCTTAGCATACAGGCACTATTGTATAACCGCAAATAGAATACATCTGCAATGGCCCTATTTCCAAAAACATCATATTCTGAGGCACTGGGTGGGGGTGGCTGAGGATTTTAACATATACATTTTATGGGGACACAATTCAATCCTTAATAGATACGATGTTTGTCTTCAAATGTTTGAAATGCTCTTTAGGGTTAAGTTGATTTTGTGTGTGTTTTGGTACAAAAGACGGAATGTTCAGGGGCTTTCCAGGTGGCGCAGTGGTGAGGACTCTNGGACACAATTCAATCCTTAATAGATACGATGTTTGTCTTCAAATGTTTGAAATGCTCTTTAGGGTTAAGTTGATTTTGTGTGTGTTTTGGTACAAAAGACGGAATGTTCAGGGGCTTTCCAGGTGGCGCAGTGGTGAGGACTCTGCCGGACAGTGCAGGACACGCAAGGGATACGGGTTTGGTCCCTGGGTCGGGAAGATCCCTTGAAGGAGAGAAGGCTGCCCACTCTCGTCTTCTTGCCTGGAAAATCCCACGGAGAGAGGAGACCGGTGGGCCACGGTCCGTGGGGCCGCAAAGAGTCAGACACGACTGAGCACACACACACACACACACACAAGACAGAAATGAGAGGGGGGTGGGGAGGGGAGAAGGAAGAGAGGGACAGAGAGAGTTTCATTCAAGTAAGTCTTCCCGGTGGAGAAGAAGCCCGTTTGCAATCAGCTCGTAAACATTGTCTAAAGCAGAATCCAGGTCTCCTACTTTTCTTGCCTCAAGACTCGGGCTTCCTCTTACAACATTTCTCCACCTAGGCCTTCCGATTTGGTCTGATTTGTGTGTAATTATTCAGAGTGGAGGGTGAGGCAGAAGGAACTCATAGCGTGATGTCTTCAAGTGTCCCGGGCTCCCGAAGGACACCTCACTCCCTGCTGAGAATGTCCTTATTGTCAGCCCCTAGGGAACGTCAGAGTGTTTCTCTCGCTCACGGTTTATGGCAGCCTGACCTCTCCCTTGCAGGTCATATAGTCAGATATTCCAGAAAGGAGCTGAACTGCAGAAGCATTGATAATACGTGCTTCACAGGTAAAACACGTGCCATTACCGTGAAATGTGCACTGGGCAAGGAAGGATCCTTAAGCAAAATACTAGCTATTCTTGTTGCCATTCAATAATCGCAAAAGAAAAGGAATGTAAAGAGTTTAGACATAATTCTAAAAGAAACTTTTAAAAAACCAATATAAAAAAATATCTGGTGTGAGTTTCTGTGGTTATGTGTGAAACGTAGGAATTCAATTTCCAGACTTTCTACCATAAGCATCAATAACTCACATAATAATGGACTCTCCTATTAGTAATAAAGGGTTTGAAATGTATCGTCTCTCACTTTATGGAGGCACTGACCTTTGCCGGAGTGAGAAGATTTTAATCAGTTTGGCCCCATCCCTCCCTGAGACTCAATATTATGGAAAACTACACACAATTTAATGTACCCTCCATTCGAAGTCCATTCTCTACCCCACAGATGCAGTATTCAATTTCTTAGTAATGCATTGGAACCACTTTATTCTGCATGGTTGGAGGTTGCTATTTTATGTTTGGAAATGCATTATGTGTCAAGAAGAGCGTGAATAACAAATCTCTCTGTTACTGGCCAACTGGAATTCAGATGTTTTAAAATCTGAGCAAATATCATATGCTTTGGGATTGATTTCTCCAAAACAGAGCTAAATCCAAAATTAACACCTCTATGGCTGTAAAAACGAAGCCTTATGTACATTTCATCCCCTCGGTGTTTTCTTTCTCACTGGACACCATTCCAAGAAAATTGGTAGAGAGCAAATAGCCAGAGTGGGCATTCAAATAACAGACCGCTGTTTGTCCTGATTCAGAAGCAAGACATCATCTATATCAGTTTAGGAAAAAGGCTTCAGATAGCTTGGTATTAAATGGAAAAAAAAAAAAAATAGGAGACATGTTGAACAGAAAGATACTATTCTGGTAGGGAAAGTGTAAATCCAGTTATTCAATAACCACAAAAAAATGCAGTTTTGGAGACAGAGGGAAGCTCAGACATTTTGTGAATCAGACCCTCATATTACAGGTGAGATCATCAAAGTTTATAGATGTTAGACAACTTTCCCAAGTGGAAAGTGAACGTGTTAGTTGCTCACTTGTGTCCAACTCTTTGCNTGGGCTGCAGAATAAGCCAGAGCAGAGATGAACCAGCTCAGAGGCTAAGGGGCTCCAGCAGCTGTAGCTCCTGAGTAAGGGAGTCTTCCTGAGCACTCGGGTGTTAGGCTCTGTGCTAAGCTCTTACGGTTGTTCAATCGCGCAGTCATGTCTGAGTCTTTGCAATCCCATAGACTGTAGCACACCAGGCTTCCCTGTCCTTCACCATCTTCCAGAATATGCTCAAACTCACGTCCATTGATTTGGTGATACCAACTAAGACCTCGGCATGTATTAATGCATTTAATCCACACGCACACCAAATAGAAATGATTACTTTATTCCCATTAGACAGATCAGGAAACCATTGCAGAGAGAGGCTGAGTGACTTGCCCAATGTCACACAGCTATAGAGGCAGAGCCAGCATTCAACTGAGGCAGACTCCTCCCAAGTCCCTGCTCCTAACCACTGGACTCAGGATAATCCTGAGGAGGGACAAACAGCCGAAGCTCTCAGGCCAAGACTCTACCAAGCCCTATGCCCTCATCCGGCCCTGGGAAGGAAGAATACTGACCACGCCATTCTTGGTTCCCACTCCTGATTTGTTATTATCATACAGACCATTTGCCATGTACCAGGAACTCTGCCAGGGGTTTAATCTGTAGCTCAGAAGTTACCATCCCTGTTCCTTAGATGATAAAAAGGGAAGTCACCATGGGCAATCAGTAGGAAGGAAGGATGGCCACCCTCACTTTTTTTTATTTACTTACTATTTTTGGTACTTGATAGAAAACTTTAAAGATATTGAACAAAAAAGCAGATCTCGTATTTTTGTTCCAAGTCATTGTGTTTCCCTCCCTGACACAGCTCTCCCCTATGACTGTATGTGTGCTCACACACACACACACACACGTGACCTTGCTTTTACCCAGAGCAATACTGACACCACTGTTCTCACTTTGCTTCTGTGAGCTAACAGTACCACGTGTTGGAACTATGGCCTCTTAGCTCATTAGGAATCATGCTGCTGCTGCTAAGTCGCTTCAGTCATGTCCGACTCTGTGTGACCCCAGAGACGGCAGCCCACCAGGCTCCCCCGTCCCTGGGATTCTCCAGGCGAGAACACTGGAGTGGGTTGCCATTTCCTTCTCCAATGCGTGAAAAGTGAAAAGTGAAAGTGAAGTCGCTCGGTTGTGTCTGACTCTTTGCGACCCCATGGACCGCAGCCCACCAGGCTCCTCCATCCATGGGTTTTCCAGGCAAGAGTACTGGAGTGGGGTTAGTTTCCCATTATGTATCTATCATAATATATTTAACCATTACGGTTGTTGGCAGTATCTGTGGTCACCAACAATGCTCCAATAAACCCTTGTGCATTAAGTGAAGAGTCTACCTGTGGGCCTTGCTCCCACAGCTTTGCCATAAGGATCAAGAGGCTGTGAGCAGAGCTGTGGTGAGCTGGGCTTCGGGAATCAGACTTAGCCAGCCCCCTACTCACCAGCACTCACTCACTTTTCTGAGTCAGTTTCCTCATCTGTAAAACAAGGGTGGTGTGAACCCACTTCGCAGGGTTGCTGTAAGGATGCCACGAGCTGGAGCCTCAGGGTGCTTACACGCGCCCTGCTGGGAGTGAGGCTGGAGAACAGGAACTGTGACTCCGTGACACCTGGGCCACCTGGTCACCTGGGAAGTTCAGGCCCTGCCTCGGGGTCTGGGATCTGTCCTCAGCTCGTCCCTGTGCATTAGCTTCTTTCCTTTCAGAAGAAGCCAATGAGTCTGGACACAGACAACAGAAAGACCAGAGCCCTCCAAAAAAGAAGACCCGAGTCCATGTTCAGGCCTCTGGCCTGGGTGTAACAAAGAAGACCCAGAGGCTCAACCTGAGGAGGCGAGCTACGGCTCTAAAGGATTTCTGGAGATTCCGTACTCATCAGTGAGGCCTCTAAGGCCTGCTTGGCCCCGAGCTCCAGCCTCACCCTTGGCCACGGCCCACAATCCAGCTATAACTTTTCCCTCTCTGTTGCCCCCAGGCCTTCCAGTATGCTTTCCTTCTTCCTGGCACACTCTTCCTCCTATCCGCCCCCAGTGCCCTTTGCTTGCCTATTTCCTACTAGTCCTTTAGAGGCTTGCGTACATGCCACCTCCTTCAGGAAGCCCTGAACCACCATTCCATAAGCTGTGCAGTCACCACCAAGATAAGATCAGTTCCACGGCCACAGCAGAGTGAAGCAGTGTCAGGGAAGAGTGTCAGGCCATAGCTGCAGGGAGAGGTGGTCTAGCCACAGGGATCCAGGCATACTCAGAGCCAGGACCTAGCTGTGGACACTCGGGCTGGAGGGCAACATCTGCTCTCAGAGCAGAGAGGAAGGTTTCAGCAGGAGAATATCTTTATAGCATTTGGATAGGGAAAGACCTCTTAAATGAGATAGGAAATGGAGCTATTTGTCTAAAAGATGAATAAATTGATAATAATACAGTATAGAACTTCTGTGAACTAAGGCAACTAACTGAAAGAAGGCATTTAACATCCCTAACTTACAAAAGAAAAGACTCAATTTTAGAAATGCAAATCAAGACCACAATGAGGTACCATTTCATGCCAGCCAGAATGGCTGCAATCCAAAAGTCTACAAGCAATAAATGCTNCCAACTCTCACATCCATACATGACCACAGGAAAAACCATAGCCTTGACTAGACGGACTTCTGTTGGCAAAGTGCTGTATCTTAAACATATGGTATGTTGGGTCTTCATTTTTGTTTGTTTCAAAGTATTTTCTAATTTTCCCTTTAGAGTTTTGGTTATTTAGGAGTATGTTGTTTGATTTCCACATTTGTGAATTTTCCAATTTTCTTTCTATATTGATTTCTAATCTCATTCCATTGTGGTCAGTGAATGTACTTTGTATGATTTCAATTCTTTCAAATTTTAGAGATTTTTTAATATAATTTAGCATGTAGTCTATCCTGGAGAGTGTTTCATGTGTACTGAGATGATGTGTGTACAATTTGAGACACATTTTTATATAGTGAAATGATAAAGTGTCCAAATCTCAAGTATATATTTCAATACATTTTGATAAATGTACACACTTGAGTAACAATCACCTAAATCAAGATATACTATCAACTCTGAAAGTTTCTGAAAGTCCCAGCTTTCTTCTGGGACAAATGTACCATTGATATGTAATCCTCATTCTGATATTTACTGTGTGCTTCAGTCATGTCCAACTCTTTGCAACCCCATGGACTACAGCCTGCCAGGCTCCTCTGTCCATGGGATTCTCCAATTGAGTACTGGAGTGGGTTGCCATGTCTTCCTCAGGAGATCTTCCTGACCCAAGGATCGAACCTGTGTCTCTTATGTCTCCTCCTTTGGCAGATGGAATTTTTACCACTAGTGCCACCTGGGAAGCCCCTGATTTCTGCTATTAACACCATATTTCAGCTTTGCTTGCTTATGTGCCTAAATATATGAACTCATAATGTATACACTCTTGTGCCTGGCCTTTTTGTCACTCAATGTTTTTGAGATTCATCCATATTGGTGTGTGAATCACTATTTTATTTCTTTTCCTTGTTAAGAAGTTTTTCGCTGAACTTACCACAATTTGCTTGTCCCTTCTCTTGCTGTTTTTTGGTGCTTTGTGACTAGAGCTGACGAAACACCCTTGTACACTTCTTTCATACACACCCATTTTTATTTCTCTGGGATAAATGTAAAGAAGAGAACTTGCTGATTCAGACTGTAGGTGCGTCTTAATTTCACAAGGCTCTGCCAAACATTCTTCTGCAGTTGTTGTACTCTTTTATGCTCCCACAAGGAAATGCATGAGAGTTCCATTAGCTCTGTATCCTCTCAACTTCAATGCGCTCATGTGTTTTTCTATTTTGTCTTAGCAACTCTAGTAGGTGAGAAATGATACCTCATTGTGGATTTCACATGAATTTCCCTGATGACTTGCGTGCTTTATGTGCTTTTTGTACATCTCTCTGTTTTTTAAAGTAACTGCTCGTCTTTTGCCAATTTTTTATTGAGTTATTTATCTTTCACTATTAAATTGTAGATCATTTTCTATTTTGGATGCAAGTCTTATGTCAGATATGTGCATATATGTATATATAAAATATGTTGGAGAATGAAATGGCAACCCACTTCAGTATTCTTGCCTCAAAATCCCATGAACAGAAGGGCCTGGCAGGCTCTAGTCCATGGGATCGCAAGAGTTGGACACAATTTAGCTATGAAACTGCCACGACCATACAAGATATTTTCTGTGACTCAGTGACTTGCTTTTACATTTTCCTAATGTCTTCTATTTATAAACAGAGGTATTCTCTTTATTTTGATGTTCAATATATCGATATTTTTCTGCATGTTTTAAAGCATAAAACATTTAAATGGAGAAACAATACATAAGCATAAAAACATTTAAAATATGTTTTGTGTATTCTTTGAGAAAATAGTGCCTACCAAGAAGATTTGCACATAATTTACTGCTTTCTTCTCAGTGTTACACATTTAATTTTTGCATTTAAGTCCCTGAACTATTTCAAACTATTATTTGTATTGATGCTAGTTTAGGAGTTGAGACCCATTTGTTAACATGCATCTATCCAAAACAAAATAAGGCAAGCAAAAATCCATTTATCCAGTTATTTTAGGAAAATACTTTTTCCCTCTTGAGTACTCTTGGTGCTTTTGATGACAATCAACTGAACATATTTTCGTATATGTTCTGTTTTGTATCTATTCTGTTCCATTGATCTATTTTTCTATCCTTGCCAGAATACCATTCTCTTTTGATTACTGAAGCTTTCTAGTAAGTTGTAGAAACAACTTTATTTGTGAGTCTTCCAATTTTGTCCTCCTAAGTCTAGGCTTGTTTAGGCTGATATAGATCTCTTGCTTTTGCTTTTCTTTGTATTTTACAGTAAACTTTTTTTTTTTCTTCTTAGAAAACAGTTGGCATTTTGATTGGAATTGCATTGACTCTACAGATTTATTTGGGGCGAGTTGACACATTAATACTGAGTCTTCAACCCATGAACATAGAGTATTTCTCCATTTATTTAGATTTTCTGTTTCTTCATTTGTCAATTGTGATAAGATTTGTCCTTCAAGGAATCTGTTCTTTATCTGTGTTACATATTGAATGGCAAGTTAGTTATGCTTCCGTATTATCATTTTAATGTTTCTAGGATCTGTCACCATTTTCTCTTTGTATTTTGATATTATTATTAGTGTTTTCTCTCATTATTCTTCTTTAATACTGCTAACAGTATCTCAGTTTTTAAAAACTGTGTCCTTTTTTTTTTTTTTAACTGAAACAGCATTCAGATTTATTAATTTTCTCTTTGGCCCTCTGAATTCTTTGCCTCGTCAGGACAGATCCCAGATTAGAGGATCTCTGACTTTTGGAGGAAGGGCTCCACTTGTCTAAGAGTGGTACTCGTATTCCCTTTGATGTCTCTGAAGAGATTCACACATAGTCTATTTCAGCAACATCCATGCGGCAGACTGCATTATTGTTTAAGAAAATTACCTCATCAAGGGAATGGCTATGTTTCTTCTTCCTATTGACATGAGGCTTGGTGTTCTGACTTCTCTGGCCAGTGGAACAGATGCACAGGCTTGACAGAGGCTATCAATGTTGTGAATTACCACTTCTCTTTCCCTGGTCCATGGACAGCAACATCCCAGACAAGCTGTTCCATCAACTTTGGTGCTAAAGTGGGGATAAGGGGAACCAGAGACGCCAGGTGATCCACAGTAGTGGGCTGGAGAGCAAAAAGAAGGGCCAGTCAGCCAAACAAATGAGCAACAATAGCAAAACCCTTGCTTCGGGGTCATCACAGCATAACGCAATCTATCTTAACTAGATAATAACTCATTTATTAACTGGATAATAACTCACAGCTAATGCCTGTGAGTGTTACACAGAAATGAGGCAATGGGTCTTCTCGCCAATTCACTGCTCCATTTCTTCTTTTTTTGGAGCAGAATTATTTGGTCCATGAAACCCCATTCTCTCCTGAAAATGGCCCCTGGAGTAGCTGGCTTTCAACTCTCAAGTCACTGAGGCTTAAATCTAATCCAAAAGGCTGGATGGAAGATGTGTACTAAGGGCTGAAACTTTTTTGTCCTTACCCACCTGCTAAAGTGAACAGTTGAGCTTGGAAAGAATGTTGCTTCTCTGGAGTAATTTAGCTTTGTGTTGAAACCAAGCCTAGAAAGTTAATCTAAAAGAGAGCTTTTTGTGGGAAAGTTATGAATAAGTGAAAACAGAGTGTGATAGGACATGCTTTCATGAATACCACTGTTTTCCTAAAAATATGCTAATAAGAGGGGAAATGTAAAATTAACAACTTTTCCAGATAATGGGCTTCATTTGTAAAAGGAAGAGTACAAATTACTCCAAGAACAGGTTTACTAACATCTCTTGCATGAACCAGCTAGTCTCATATATACATTTTATTAAAATGAGAATTCAGAGTATGAGTTTCCAATTCATGATTTCTTCTGAGCAGGCACTATCCTGCCCCCCCCCTTTTTTTTAATAAACAGAAGTATGTAGAAAAACAGACTTTGGGGGGAACATGTTTCAATTTTTGCTCTTCTAAATTCAATAAGAGAAAATATATTCTTTTAAATGACGTCACTGCCTGCCAGCTTGGTTGTCCACATAGGTATTATACTATTGATCAGGGTAAACTGCAAATCTGCCATTCAATCTTTTGTACTTGCTTTTTACATTTGTCATTATTTATTTTATTAGAGTATTATTAGTATTATCATAGCTTTAGAGGTATTATTTTATCATAATGTTTCCAAAATTTTCTTTATCTTTGTTCTAAGATTAGCTAATGATTAATAAAATCCATTAATATTAAAATATATGGTTCATATTAACCAATATTCATTGGAAGGACTAATGCTGAAGCTGAAACTCCAATATTTTGGCCACCTGATGCGAAGAACTGACTCTTTGGAAAAGACCCTGATGCTGGGAAAGATTGAAGGCAGGAGGAGAAGGGGATGACAGAAGATGAGATGGTTGGATGGCATCACTGACTCAATGGACATGAGTTTAAGTAAACTCTAGGAGTTGGTGAAGGACAGGGTGGCCTGACATGCTGCAGTCCATGGGGTTACAAAGAGTTAGACACGACTGAAGCGACGGAACTGAACTGATTAACCTACCTACTGTTTATAAAAGAAAACCCTACTATATCTTCCTAATATTAATTTTGTTCTTTAATTTCCTTTCTTAGAATCTGGAAGAATAGAGTGCTATCTAGGGACCACGTAACTCCTGTTTTGCTTACAGTTGAGAAATCACAAAATTTGGAAATGTTTTTTCTTGTCTTGACACTATTTAAATTATAATACTCATAATTTGATGAAAGTACATGTACTCATTTCTAAATTACTAATGTTCTAGAGTATTTATGCTTTTGATTGTTTTTAAATCAACAAGGGGTTTCTAAAAATCATGTAAATTAAATACATCTTGTTATATTTTCTTCAACTTCTCCAAGGCAATTTACCTTTGGATTGAGACCAACTCTTGAAATTTAATCTCAACAAGGATATTGTTTTGTGTAAAGGCTGTGAATACAGGAAAGGAGTGGACTATGCTAAGCTTTCATGTACACCATTGTTTCCCCTGCAAATGCTGCAGTAAGAGGGGAAGTTCACAGAACATAAAGCAAATAATGAAAGGAAATGCAGACTATTCCCATATCCTCATGTAACACTAGTGGCTGAAATAGGAAACGTGATGGCAGACGATTATTTACCTGTATATACTTCTGTGTGTTGAAACGTGACATCACTAACCAACTGGGATTCCCTTTGTAAATGACTGTAAATCTGTTTTCAGCCATTTTTAGTCTTCTTGAAAAAACATAAAAACTATTTTTGTAACAGGTTCTTCGAAGTAAATTGCCTCTGGAGTAGATGAAAATATTGGTTTTTTTTTTCTATTGCTAAATTGGTAGCATTGGCTTTCGACACTTCGGGTGCTATGCAAGCATCTATAATCAGTTTTTTTTTTTTTTCCCTGAACAAAAGGTAATTATTGAGCAGTTACTAACAATGCTGCTGCTGCTAAGTTACTTCAATCTTGTCTGACTCTCTGCAATCTCATAGACCGAGGGCCACCGAGCTCCTCTGTCTATGGAGTTCTGCAGTGGGTTGCTGTGCCCTCCTCCAGGGAATCTTCCTGACTCAGGGATCTAACCCTCATCTGCTGTGTCTCCTGCATTGGCAGGCAGGTTCATTACCACTAGCGCCACCTGGGAAGCCCCTACTAATAGTATTATAAAGTAACAAAGGATTTATTTCTCATTTAAATACAAAGCCTAAACATAGCCAGCCTATTTATTTTTACTGACTCAGATTGTCATGTTGGATCCAATACCTTTGTGCCAATTGTCTATTCTATAGCAGGAAATCCAAAAAAGATGACACATTGCCTGGGCGATGACCTCAACAGCAAAGTCAGGGCGACATACACATATCTGTCTTCATCTGAAGGGATTCCAGGGAATACAGCCCCTCCCTTGACCCTCCTGAATATTAGGTGTTCAGTTTCTTTAAACAAAGCTTTTAAGGATCACAGTCAGGTAGATTCCAGAAGCTCACACAGGCATTTGCACAGCCTGTAATATTCACCATAGGATCACACCTGCACCTTACAGTCAAATATTAGGAACTGGGAATTCCTTTAGGCTAGAACAGGTTGTTTGAAGGAGAAAAAAAGAGCTTTTGTCTGATGGAAACAGCAGGCAGGGCAAGAGCCAGAAGCTTCTAAACATTGTATGTATCTAGAGAAACTGTATCCTCCTTGTGGAAATGGACAGTTGTTTCTGATTCAGAGCTGGTACTCAGGACCTCTCCCACAATTTTCTTTTCCTTTTTCTAGGCTCTTGTTATTCAATAAAAACTGTTTTGAAATGCCAGCCTGTCTCGCAGTCCTAATAAATTTCTTGATCCAGTTTTAGACACAAATTTTAAAGAGACAGAGACATTCCATGATGTGAACAAGATGTCTGGTGGGATCAGGGTGACTGCAACGTAAGGAACTCAGACAATGAAGGAACCCCCAGGAGCAATCCCCAGGTCTCGGCTGCGGTAGCCGTCCTCTTGAGTGTTTCACCTCAGAACTCCTGGCTAAGATCTTGATCTTTTTGGTTTTAAAAACAAATGCTACTTTAAGTTATGGGGAATAGCTAAGTGTGACCTATTTGGTTCAAGCCATAGAGTAAATGGCTAAAAGCAACAGTGTGACACGTACTGAATTAAATTTTCGAGAAAAGAAAAACCAGCTGAACTGAGGATAACGCCTCGTATAGCTTTGATGCTGATGTTTAGTCGCCAGCTTGTGGCCAGTTCTTTGCTTCCCCATGGACCATAGCCCGCCAGGCTCCTCTGTCCACGGGATTCTCCAGGCAAGAATACTGGAGTGGGTTGTCATTTCCTTCTCCAGGGGATCTTCCTGACCCAGGGATCAAACCTGTGTCTCCCACATTGGCAAGTGTATTCTTCAGCACTGAGCCACCACTTTTCCTTGAAAGATGCTAAGTGGATTTCCCCCTCAGTCCCCGACAAAGTTGTTACCTTATGTGAGTTTATCTTCAGAATCATGCCTTTTCTGTGTTTCCGCCTGTTAGTTCCTGTTTGTTCTGCCATTCTAGATGATCTCCCCTGCTTAGGTTCACCTATTTCTTCTACTCCAGGGAAAAGATGATGATCCTATTTGCCATTTCCTTTCTGCCAAGATAGTTACCTCATCCACACAAGTTTTGAATTTTAAGGGAGGTGTTTTATCCATTCACTCATACTGGGCTATAGGGCAGAGTCACTAGGAAAATCCTTTCTGGTGGATTGATGAGAGTGAAGATGATCCAGAGTTCAAAGCCAATACTGGCTGAGGTTTATTGACAGTGTACTAAGTGTTGGCTGTGTGAAGCCAGCCTTAAGGGCAAGTGTTGTGTAGAGCACCATCTTCCCAGTTACAGACATTTTGAAATCTCTACGCATGCTAATCAAACAATGTCGATTTATCTTTTAAGAGGAATTGGGGTGTCAGGCACTTGAACTGAAGGCCACTTTCAGATAAAGGATCACATTCTCACTCTCCACAAGCATGCCATAACCCTAAGTCTCTGGAGTCTTTCATGTGTCAATTCCCAAATGAGACCAAAGGTTCTTGCAGCCAGAGTGGGGTTCTGTCATTTGGGGTGAGCTAAGCTGGAGTTTGACTCAAGCCGCTGTTTCATATCAATCCAGTCTTTCTTTGAAAATGGCCATTAGCTTCTCTCTTTTATTATTATTAGTATTTTGCTACTTATTTGTTTGTTTATTTGGCTGTGCCAGGTCTTAGTTATGGCAAGCCAGATCCAGTTCTCTGACCTGGATCGAACCCAGGCCCACTGCATTGAGAGCTCAGAGTCTAGCTACTGGACCATCAGGGAAGTCCCCTACAAACTTTTAAAGTATTACATATTTTATAATATAGAAAAGCTTCTTGATAACTCACATTATACTTGTTCTTCTGGAACAAGCACACGGATTCCAAAAACCTACCTTTTACTCATCACTTAGTTAACACTGAACTAAGAAGATGTTAGATTGTAAATCTTAAAATGGCAGAGAAGAAGTGTCCCCAGTCCGTGGTACACACACTAACATATTGTAGATGTTCAGTCCCTTTGAGATAGAAGAATGAAGATATAGGTGATAAGCCAAGGTCAGAAGTCTCTTTATTTCTACAGTGGATTCTGGGGACTTGGCTGAGGGCAAGACTCATATCTGCCTCTTGGACATCGTCCCAGGTGGACTTCTGACATTTTGCACAGTAAGTCGTAAGGGATAGGTCTTTAATTAAGTTCACAAAGTAACTTTGTCCCTAGGTTAGGACTAGCAGACAGGTTCTATAAAGCAAAGACTTGGGGTAGGACATCCTTTTGAGAAAACAAGTTCAGGAAGCTGATCATTTGTCTTAAGCGTGTGTCCCTGTTGGAACCAAATTTAAGACACTTGTGCCTTGATTCTCAGTTTAAATTCTTCAACTAGAGGCAGTGTCCTGAGCCAAGTTATCTTGCTAGCTATTACTGAAGTAATCCCTGAGGAAACCAAGATCCAGACGGTATCGAGTGGTGTAAAGGATGATGTCAACACCTTGAATTAAACCTTGAATATATATGTGTGTATGGTCCACCATAGACCAAGTTTTGTTTAAACATACATGCAATATTATGTTTTCTTAGCCATACAGGTGAAAATAAATAGTCAAAAATCACTCCATTCTTTGACTAATGGCATTTCAGGATATGGACATGCTTCTAGCTTGTATTAATTCTGTTTTCTTTTCATACATGTGTGTAAAGTAACTGGCAGTGGATTTTTTTTTTTTAATTTGTGAAGTTTCTTTGGAGGAATAGTGACACATAGGAGCAAAGGATTATTATTTCTTACCTACAGAGGAACATTTTTTTATATAAAATTATGGAGAAGTACATGTAATCCAAAAGTAGTCTTTTAGATTTTTTAAACAAGATAGCATTTATGTGAAATGGTACGCATTTCATGGTATGCCTTTTAGTGTTTCTGTGTACAATATCTAGAAAGGCCTATGATGGTGACTGTTTCTCTTGGCTTAAAAGGAGTATCTAAATAGCTTCACTGCCAAGAATAATTCTCAGAAATGTGAGCATTAGTCACTGCATCTGAGAATCCATACATGGTAAAATTCATTTAAGAGAGACATGTGTTTTATGACTTCTCCAAAATCAAGTGTTAAAAAGATAACCAACTGAAATTTTACTTTCTTTTGTTCTCTCTCTCTCTCTTTTTCTTTTGTCATCCATCTGAAAGCTGTTGCAGCAATTATTTATCATTTTCTACATACTTTTCTCTTCTAGAAATGGTATATGAACTAATGTGACAATTTGTGACTGCAGAAGATGACTGCAAACATGAAATTAAAAGACGTTTGTTCCTTGGAAGAAAAGCTATGACAAACCTAAATAGCATATTAAAAAGCAAAGACATCACTTTGTTGATAATGATTCATACAGTCAAATGTATGGTTTTGCCAGTAGTCATGTTTGTATCTGAGAGTTGGACCATAAGGAAGGCTGAGCACTATGGAAATGATGCTTTCAATTGTGGAGCTGGAGCAGACTCGCAAGAGTCCCTTGGACTTCAAGATCAAAGTGGTCAATCCTGAAGGAAACCAACATTGCATATTCATTGGAAGGACTGAAGCTGAAACTAAAGCTCCAGTACTTTGGCCATCTGATGGCAAGAGCTGGTTCACTGGAAAAGAACCTGATGCTGGTAAAGATTGAAGGCAGAAGGAGAAGGGGGCAACAGAGGATGAGATGGTTGGATGGCATCACTGACTCAGTGAACATGAATTTGAGCAAGTTTCATGAGATAGTGAAGGACAGGGAAGCCTGGTGTGCTGCAGTCCATGGGTCTGGACATGACTGAGTGCCTGAACAATAACAACAACAAATCTGTAGATTTAATTGCTCAGTTTGAGCACCCATGACCAGGAATTCTAGGAGCTGGAATCTTCAGAGGGGTGAATAGGGCTTAAATCTTTTTTTGTAATTAGTCAGAAAAAGTACATATCAGTGCTCAGGAAGCAACCAAAGAATGGATATTAGTGATGGGTAGGATAGAAATGCGAACATTTTTCTGTACACAGAGCCTGGGGAGACTACTTAGGTGGTGGCATGATCTTGCTACCTACAGGGAGTCTTGATGGGTTGACTAGGAGGAAATATCCAGGTACTTGGAGAGAGAAAGCCTTAGAGGCGAATTTAAGCCAAGTTCTTGAGAGATCACTGGGAGTCAATCAGGAGAGACCACATTCAAATGCCAATTTTAGAAATGAAGAATAAACTCAAGAATCAAAAGAAAACAAAATTATAGAAGGAGTAGATTGGGAAGAAATAAGCAAGAGTTGAAGAATTACTGTGAATAACTAACTGGAGAGGGGTTGTTGAAACAAGAGATACCCTTATTTCTTATAAGTATCAAATGCATCTTGTTGGGTAAGTAGAGTGCCATTGCTCAAACTTGGTTGTATCTTGCAATGACCTGGGAGCTGAAAAAGTGTCTTGGACCCATTCTTAGAGATGCTGGCTTAGCTGGTGTGAGATATAACCTCAATATTGGGAACTGTGAAATTCCCTGTGTGGTGTGAATACAAAAGCAAGGTTAAGAACCACTGCCTTATAGGTCGAAGGTAAGCTGTAGCAGCAGCATTCATGGTAGTCAGATGAATGAGGAAGGAAAATGGAAATAAATCAATGCTTTAGCATGGCTTATCCCAAGAAGTCTTCCAAGAGCCACAAGCTAAGCAAGGGGCCTTTGGTGTAGACTTCCACGTACTTTCTGTATAACTCCCTGACAGCAAAGCTCCGGCAAACACCAATAGTCATGGAAACTTTCAAGGTTTGACAAATGAGCCGCTCCGGACAGCTGGCACGTTTAACGGTGATTCATGGGAAAGATCATGCAAATCGATTCAATCTTCTAGGAAAATCTGTTTTCAGTCTGATATCCCTAAGAGACGCTGCCGTTCAGTTCAGTCATGTCCGACTCTTTGCGACCCCATGGACTGCAGCACGCCAGGCTTCCCTGTTCGTTACCAACTCCCGGAGTTTACTCAAACTCAGGTCCATCAGCTTGGTGATGTCACCCAACCATCTCACTCTCTGTCTCCCCTTTGGGTTAGAAAGAGAAGCTGTTCTTTCTGCCAAAAGGGTTGTAATGTCTGTCTCCCTGTTGCAGGGTCTTGAGCGTGTGCTCAGTTCTCAGGCCTGTCTATTTGTGACCCTATGGACTGTAGTCCACCAGATTCCACTTTCCATGGTATTTTCCAGTCTAGAATACTGGAGGGGGCTGCCGTTTACTCCTCCAGGGGATCTTTCTGACTCAGGGATCAAACCCGCATCTCCTACATTGGTAGGCAAATTCTTTACCGACGAGTCATGAGGAAAGCTCTTCAACACCACTATTTGGTATTAAAATGACTTTTTAAAGATTTATTTTATTGAAAGTAATTTATAATGTTGTATTAATTTCTTCTGTACAGCTTTGATTAGTAGTATACAGACTTTATTATATATAAAATAGATAATCAACAAGGATCTACTGTATAGCACAGGGAACTATATACCATATTTTGTAATAAGCTATAAAGAAAAAGAATCTGAAAAAATAAATATATATGTATGTATAATTGAATCATTTTGCTGCACTCCCCACCCTAACACAAGATTTTAAGTCAACTATACAATGTTGTATTGTAAACAATACAATAATTATTGATTGTAAGTCAATAAAAAAATTCACATTAAAAAAAATTGAAAGTCTTTTTTAAATGGACTGTTTCTTTTCTTTTGTCTTACAAAATTGACAAACTACTTTTGTTTTCTGCAACATAATCTAAAACACTGTAGAAGCATGGAAAAATCGAACACATTTTAAAGTTATTCTTCCTTATTTTTGAATGTTCAGAATGCCAATATCCTCTTAAAGCCATCCAAAGATCAATTCTCATTCACACGCTCCTATCAGAGAAGCATGATGGTGCATTTAAACGGTATTATTCCTGCTTCCTTTCAATACTGTAACTGGTTTTGTCCTTCAAGAGGAATAACTGATCTGACTCATTTACTGCATCATGTTTGTAAAAGGTTTTTCAGATAGTCACCTCATCTTTTCTTTATTAAGGCTCTGTAGACTGAACTTGTCTAGTTTTCTAACATTTATAAAATCACACATTATTCGAGACTTTTATCTGTTTAAATTTTCATATGACCTCTGTTGCATTAGTTCATGCTTGAACTGCATATTATGTAAGGATGAAAGCTTTAACATATGGACAAGTGGAGTAATTTCACCTTCAATATCATATTCTACTAAATACCATTTCTTTAGCAAGATAAGCATCCTTTTTGCATAATAATTTTTACCCTATTTAATTAACTTTAATTATTATTCTTTTATGTGTAATTAAGGGCTTCCCTGGTGGCTCAGACTGTAGAGAATCCGCCTGCAATGAAGAAGACCTGGGTTCAGTCCCTGGATCAGGAAGATCCCCTGGAGAAGGGAATGGCTACCCACTCCAGTATTCTTGCCTGGAGAACCCCATGGAGAGAGGACCCGGAGGGCTATAGTCCATGGGTTCACGAAGAGTTGGACCCAACTGAACGGCCTTCAGTGAAATACTGCACTACTTGTAATGAAAATATCTAATTATTATTCCTATGAGACCAACTTATACTCTTCTTCTGCTTAAGATCTTTATCTTTCTTTTTTCTAAACCTCTAGAGATCATCCTATGGTTCATTTTTCCCTACGATTGCAACAATAGGTTTGGAATTCTCATTCTTCCATCAATCATAAAAGTCATTTAAAATGATCTTTTCCACCTTACTATCATCAGAGATGTTAACTGATCCATATCTTGCTTAATTACCCAATCTGCTTTATTACTAACAAACTCCTTTAATTACTTTTTGCTCATGTTCCCTTCATCAAATAGTCATTTGCTTAGCTGCAATACCATTAGCACATATATTTTGTAAAATTCCTGAACAAAATGACATGCTGGATATCTACAGTAAATAAAAGAAGTGAAAAACAACAAATTTATGTTATTTCTTTGTCATTCAAATCATTACTTTTACTACTTAAAAAAAAATTCCCCTGTAAAATTATAGGCGAAAATGGCTTTTCAGTGTGTCTGTGTTGTGGAACGCCCAGCATGCAGTGCTGGGGAACCTTGTCTGATTGCTCAGGGGCTCAGATTGTAGTTACTTTCTGTTGTTGTTGAGTCCTTCCATCGTGGCTGACTCTTGTGACCCCATGGACTGTGGTCTGCCAGGCTCCTCCTTCACGAGACTTTCCAGGCGAAAACACTGGAATGTGTTACTCTTGTCAGGATGTAGTTCATTATCCACATTGCTTCTACTCTGTATTTGTCAGTTTTCCATTTTTTTTTAAATTAAAGTTTAGTCAATTTACAATACCATGTCAATTTCAGGTGTGCAGTGCAATGGTTCAATAATATACACACACACACACACATGCACACACACACACATGCACACACATGCACACATACACATATACACACATGCACACAAACACACACACATAAACACATACACACATGAACACACATACACACATGCACATGTGCACACACATGCACACACATATACGCACATACTCACACACACAAACATACACACATGCACACACACATGCACACACATACACATACACACATACAGACACGCACATGCACACGTGCACACATATACACACATACATGCACACACATGCACATGTGCACACACAGACACAGACACACACACACACGTACTCAGCATCTTATATATCTTCTTCAACTTAAAAAATCATTGAGTGTTATTGCTAATCCTCCCAAATGTTTAAATATTTGAATTGTTTTCAATGAGACCATAAATTTGTTCATTAATTTATTCAACAGACACTGTGCTGTGCAAACCCCAGCCTCAGATTTGAATCTGCTTGATTTGTTTCTCCGTGTTGAAGAAGGTTTTCTTCTGGCCTCTTCTGGCTGGTGACCTCGCCCTTTTCTCATTAACTGAGATTATATTCAATATTCTGTTATTAGCACTTTTAATGAAGCCTAAAGTGAAGCTTCATTCCACCCATCACATTTTCTCTAGTCCCCTGAAACACTGCAGTGAATCATCTAATGTACTCTATTTATTAAACATTTTTTTCTCATTACCATTTTCACCCCAGCAATGAAATTGCTTAACCATCCCATGAATAATTGGGAGTCAGTTAAAGCAAGAATATCCAGGAATTTGAGGAGAAAATGAATTTAAATTTCCATATTTTCCCACCAATTTGAATTCAAAAAAGGCTAAAGAATGATACCCTGAGTACTTTGGACTTATCTTAGCAAGTTTCAGTTAAAAGAAATCCTGCATACATTTAATATATGTAAATTATTTATAAATTGTATAACAACATGTGCTACTATATTCATTATACATGCACTTTAGAAAATCACAAACAGAAATTAGAAAAGAATGAATTGAGTGAAAATAGAAAATTTACATTTTTTTTAACCACACCCCTGTGTTAGCTTCACAGCCCCTAATTCCAGAGTGGGCAGATTTTGCCTTCTGAAAACACTGTAGACTGTTTGCTACCGAAAATTCTAGTAAGTCTGCTCAACTACAGAATCCCATAGAAACGACCGCATAAATCAATGGTGAAATTGCATCAGACGTGAAAAACGTGGCCAAGTAGGTATACAGGAAATTGAAATACTTTACATTAATGTTGAGATTTTCCTTAGAAGACACTACCTGGTTTCTGGTTCAAGATCAATGAGAAAACTCTCTTAATAAAAAGGTTTGCTACTAGCTTAGGTGACAGCCTAAGTAACACATTTTCAAAAAACTCCAAGAAGACAGCAAACACCTGAAAAAGAACACACACACGTGTAGGCATGGATGCACACACACACACACACACACACACACACACACACACCCCTCACACACATACCCCACACACACACCACATGCCACACGCATCTCTGAGAATTTTAATTAGAATCCAAATCATCACAGCATAGAGATATACTAATCCTTTGAGCAAGGTGTTAATTGTTAATCTCATTTTTCCTGTCTGGTAGCCTTGTATAACACTGTTTATAATAGGCTTCCCGTCGTAGAAGAATGGGCTAGTAAACCTCAACACATGCTTTCCAGTAATCATTTCAGTGGCCATGGGTCCTTATAATAGAAGCTAATCTCCATAACATCATCATTACTGGATGAGGGTAACTAAAATTATAGAGACCCTTTGCTCTAATTATAGACTCTGAATTGCTAATCCATTCTTTAATCAACTGTAAATGCATTGTAAAGGGAATTGTAAGTTCTTTCCAGGGAGCAATATGCATTCAAGCTAGCAGACTAGAACTGAGCAGGGTAATGTGTTTGGGGAGTAATAACTGAACACACTCCTCCTAGAGTCTGGATTACAATATGGCTCCTGGCTGGAGAGGCTGTCTCAGTAAGTCATATGTTTCCAGTTTCCTAATGTCATTGCAAAAGCATGACATTCATGTTTTATTTGTTCAGAATCCTCCATATTAAGCAAGTCAAGTATGGTCTCAGATATCTACTTTCTCCCATCATTTGCTTATTTTCTGATGTTCTTAAAGAGAAAAAATGTGTCTCTCAAATTTTAGAAGTCCATGGACTCCACTCAATTCCATGTATTTTGGTGGTGTACAGATGAATTTCCATTCACTTTGACTTCTAATAGATGAAGCCTAAAACAAATCTACAGTCTTTCCTGGTGGCTCAGTGGTAAAGAATCCATCTGCCAATGCTGGCGATGCTAGAGACTCAGGGTCAAGTTGGGAAGATCCCCTGGAGGAGAAAATGGCAACCCACTCTAGTATTCTTGCCTGGACAATCCCATGGATAGAGAAGTGTGGTGGGCTACAGTCCATGAAGTCTCAAAAGAGTTAGACATGATTTAGCGACTAAACAGTAACAGATGAAGCCACGATTTCGCTAATCCCACAAATATTTTATCATTTACCATGGAACGTGAGATATATATTTTAAGTCTATTTGAGTCACAGGCAACAGCTTGATTTTAATCAAATGCTAGGCAATTTAGGGAGATTTCAAAAAATCTTACTGTCTTGGAATTTTAGCGATGAACAAGCTTGTCCAGTGACTGCTGTCTTTATTATTTTGTTCATGGAATAGAAAAACACAACACCACACATGCCTTCTGTATCGAACTTGGTCAGCAGAGGAGACATAGGCAGAAAAGCAGAGAAGTGTCAGGAGGCCCATTTTTAGAGTCTCAAGTTTACCTCTTTATCTTCAGGATTCAACATCTTCCCATATGAGAACAAACTTCTCCTAAACATCTTTTCAAATTTTCCCGCTCACTGTGAGATGATCTCATGTCTCATCTGTAGGAAGAAACCTAATGGGAGACAAAACCCTTTTTCCATGTCAAGATTGACCCAGTTATTCAAATAACCCAGAATTTTTCTGGGATTTGCTACCTTTCTTAATCATATTGCTTACCTCTTTTCCTCTCTTCCCAAATTCTCTCTCACCTGTGAAATTAAAAGAAAAATCATCATCTAATTCTGTGTTTGTGTTCCAACCGGTACCTGATATTTTGCAGAAGGAAAAATATAATTTACTTGTAATTATATAATATTCACTCCTGGGAAGTTTTCATAAGTTACTCACTATGTGTTAATGGAAAACCCAGCTAAATCTTTCGTGTTTTGATTTTTAAATTATTATTTCTCTTCTATACAGTAGCAGTTTTTGTTTTTAGGCTTCGACATTGAGAATGTTTCAGGTTTTTGGCTGAAATAGATGATTAGAAAAAAACAGTCTCCATTTTCCAGGTAAGTCCCAAACAACAAAGAAGAATGGCACTCAGNTGGAAAACCCAGCTAAATCTTTCGTGTTTTGATTTTTAAATTATTATTTCTCTTCTATACAGTAGCAGTTTTTGTTTTTAGGCTTCGACATTGAGAATGTTTCAGGTTTTTGGCTGAAATAGATGATTAGAAAAAAACAGTCTCCATTTTCCAGGTAAGTCCCAAACAACAAAGAAGAATGGCACTCAGTATTAATAAAATCGTGGGTTTAGCTTTTAGTGTTAAAGTAGAATAATAATATCCTGCTAGTTTCCCGGAAAACTGAGGGACTCATTTATTACTATGACATTCTTCTCTTTGCTTCAATATTACCATGCTTTCTGCAACAATTTTCCTATCTTTGAATTATTACCAAAAGCGACAAAGGTTAACATTAAATATATTAACTTTTTAATGTTATTCAGCTTTTTCAGCCATTAGTCTTCCTCAGACGTCTGCCACTATTTACATAATTATTTCGTCAATCCAGCCACAGCTTTTACCTTCAGAGTGTAATACAATGAGGATTCATATTTCATTCTGCTCCAGAAAGGCAAGGGACTGGGTGAATGGCACAAAGAGTGTCCATTCATAAGGCTGACCTGAAGCAGGTCTGGCGGTTGGTGGGAAATTGACTTCACATCTACAGAAGTGAGTGTGGGGCTAGTGGGTTTTGGGAAAACCCATGGTGTGATAGATACAAGCTTTAGTTTGTCAAAAGGAAAACACGTTTATTTACGTATGTGTTTATTTGATTGACGTACAGTTAGTTTAAAATGTTGCATTAGTTTCAAGTGTATAGCAAAGTGCTTCAGATATATATCTCAGGTGGCACTCTTGGTAGAAATCCACCTGCAGTGCAGGAGATGTGAGGGTACAGGTTGGATCCCTGGGTCAGGAAGATCCCCTGGAGAAGGAAATGGCAACCCACTCCAGTCTTCTCGCCCAGGAAATCCCATGGAGAGAGGAGCGTAGGGGCCTACAGTCCATGGGGTTGCAGAGGCAGACATGACTGAGCATGGCACACAGCATATACAGATAGTCTTTTCCAGACTGTGTTCCATTATAGGTTATCAAGATATTGAATGCAATCCCCTACGAGTACAGTAAGTCCTTGGTGTTTACTTATTTTTTATGTAGGGATATGCATCTGTTAACCCCCAACCCCTACTTTAGCTCATACACTAGTGCACCATATCTTTCACTTGACTAATTCAGACTTATGCAGAAGCAGGGTTTTTACCTTTAGTTTCAATTTTGTCTAGCCTGGATCTCTTCTGGAGTTCTTGTTTGCTCCTGATTAGCAAACATACCTGGTTGCACTGAGGTTTAGCTAGGCTGCTAACATCCCCTCGGTGCCTTCTTGACATCATCCAAGCGCTCTCTGTGTTTGTGGCTACCATCCACCGAGGTTTACGCATGCAGCCTCAAGGCCCCTGTGCCTTGAGCTAGCTCACCCTCCCAAAGTCACAACCTTGAAAAGGCAGACTTAGAGAGGATTTCTAAAGCTTAGTTTCACTCCTTTATTTCTTATAGAAGTGCCACGATAACAAAGGATTTTATTTAAGTTTCAGACCCCGCTGCCAATAGAAACTACTAAAACATGATGGGGTGTCTTATTCTTGTCTGATTTCTAGTCTAAAATTTCCAACTGCAGATTCCAACACGATATCTGGCAAAAGTCTGAACAAACACAGTAGATCTCAGGTTTTCCTTTCCGCGTGGTTTTCAATGTTTCATTTTCACTTTTAACTCACCTTCAGCAAAAGAATGTAACTACGGAAAACAGGATCATCAGTCAGAAACATAAAATGTGCCTTCTTGAAGCCAGAATTCCAATCATTGTGATTTCTGTCACCACTGACATCTGCTGATCTTTCATCTCTGAAGGATTTTGTTCAGGATATTTGTAGCTTTCTTAGCTCATTTTTAAGTTGGTAACATTTATATCTCCCAAACTAAGGAAGTTAGATTTTTCTCTCTTTTTTTTTTTAAATTCATGAAGAAATGCTATTCATTGAAAATAAACTTATTTTCACAATGAATAAATATATCCCTTATATGAAATAGAGGGAGAGTGTAAGTCGATGACCTGATTGAAGTGCTTGTCACTACTCTTCTATTACTGCTCTGTTATTTACATTAAATCCTGAGAATAATATTTACTTTAGAGACGATTTATTGCAATGATCTTTTCTAACACACGGCTAAATTCCACTGCCTTCATCTTCTATCCATTTGGCCACAACAACCTTTGTTTTACAACTTTCCCCTCAAGACCCTGCCCCTGGCCCCTGCTGGCAGGACTCTTTAACTCTCAAGCTCATTCCTTCATTTACTTTCTTTGAACCTATTCCAACTGCTTTTCATGTCTCATGAACTAATTAGCAAGCCCCCAAATCCCTGGGTAAGAACAGAATGAAGAATAACATGTCCAGAAGAGAAGGGATCCATAAGACAAATATTACTCAACGTGAGAAGCCGTNTTCTCATAACAAGGGAAAAAAGATTTTGCATTCCTTTAATATGTATATGAGAAGACAGATGTTCACTACTCTGATGCTGGGATAGACTGAGGACGGGAGAAGGGGACAACAGAGGATGAGATGGCTGGATGGCATCACCGACTCTATGCACATGAGTTTGGGTAGGCTCTGGGAATTGGCGATGAACAGAGAGGCCTGGCGTGCTGCAGTTCATGTGGTCGCAGAGAGTCGGACACAACTGAGCAACTGAACTGAACTGAACTGAAACTTACTATGATAATCACTTCCTGAGTTTGTAAATCAAACCATTATGTTATACAACTTAATCATATACAACGCTATATGTCAATTATATCTCAATAGAACTAGAAAAAAATTTATCTGGATGGAATTCAAAATAAAAAGGAAATTGATCTATCCAGTAATATCTAACTAAACCTATACAGCAGTCAGTAGACCTACCCCATCACCTACTGCTCCTTGGAAGAAAAGCTATGACCAACCTAGACAGCATATTAAAAAGCAGAGACATTACTTTGCCAACAAAGGTCCATCTAGTCAGTTATGGTTTTCCCAGTAGTCATGTATGGATGTGAGAGTTGGACCATAAAGAAAGCTGAATGCCAAAGAATTGATGCTTTTGAACTATGGTGTTGGAGAAGATTCTTGAGTCCTTTGGACTGCAAGGAAATCCAACCAGTCCATTCTAAAGGAAATCAGTCTTGAATATTCACTGGAAGGACTGATGCTGAAGCTGAAACTCCAATACTTTGGCTACCTGATGGGAACAGCCAACTCATTAGAAAAGACCCTGATGCTGGGAAAGATTGAAGGCAGGAGGAGAAGGGGATGACAGAGGATGAGACGGTTGGATGGCATCACTGACTCAATGGACATGAGTTTGAGCAAGCTCAGGGAGTTGGTGACGGACAGGGAAGCCTGGCAAGCTGCAGTCCATGGGGTCGCAAAGAGTTAGACACGACTGAACTGAACTGAGCCTTTAAGTGAAAAGATAGAAATATTTTTTCTCCAAATTGTTCCCATAATGATTTCTGCTTCTTAATACCAGGTCTTCCTTAATTAGTATGTTTGGAGCACAAGCTTAATAAGATTAAAAAGAGACCAGAAAAGACAAGACTAACACCAAGGAATAGTCTGAAAATCAGGAGGCCTAGATCCTATCTAGTATCAGGACACTGGCTCTCATGCACTCTTAATCTTTTTTATCCTCAGAGTGTGATGAGGGAGGGAACCTCTTACCATAGCAATGCACACTAGCATATATACACACATTTTCCCATGTAACTTTGCAAGATGGCTACAGATCAGTAAGCAGACTATGCACCAAACCCTCATGCCCTTAACTTGAAGATAAGAAACTACATACACAAGGTTTATGTATCAGAGCCTGCTGAAGGGTTTATGGCTTAAAAGACAGATGACTGACTTTCTGTCACTTCATTTTTCCAAATAGCCATACTCTGACACCCTCAGGTCAAAAAGAGGTAGACAGAATAGTAGTGGTAAGGAAAAAAGGAAATCTATAGCCCTACCATAGAGTCTGAAGACTAAGATTGGGCTGCCTCAGGCCAAACTACAGGGAAGGAGCACAGCCCCATCCATCAGCAGAAAATTGGATTCAAGATTTACTGAGCATGGCCCTGCCCACCAGAGCAAGACCCAGTTTTCCCCACAGCGAGTTCCTCCCATCAGGAAGCTGCACAGGCCTCTTATACTCATCCATCAGAGGGCAGACAGAATAAAAACCACAATCACAGAAAACTAACCAAAATGATCACACGGGCCACAGCTTTCTCTAACTCAATGAAACTATCAGTCATTGTAGGGCCACCCAAGATGGACAGGTCATGGTGGAAAGTTCTGATAAATCATGGTCCACTGGACAAGGGAATGGCAAACCACTTCAGCATTCTTGCCTTGAGAACCCCATGAACAATATAAAAAGGCAAAAAGATATGACACTGAAAGATGAACTTCCCAGGTCAGATGAACTTGCAATATACTACTGAAAAAGAGTCGAGAAACAGCTCTAGAAAGAATGAAGAGGCTGAGTCAAAGAGGAAACGAAACCCAGCTATGGATATGTCTGGTGGCGAAAGTAAAGTCCAATGCTGTGAAGAACAATACTGCACAGGAACCTGGAATGTTAGATGCATGAATCAAAGTAAATAGTAAGTGGTCAAACATGAGATGGCAAGAGTGAACATCAATATTTTAGGAATCAGTGAACTAAAATGGACCAGAATGGGCAAATTTAATTCAGATGACCATCATATCTACTATTGTGGGCAAGAATCCCTTAAAGAAGTGGAGTAGCCCTCATAGTCAACAAAAGAGTATAAAATGCAGTACTTGGATGTATTCTCAAAAATGAAAAAATGATCTCTGTTCATTTCCAAGGCAAACCATTCAATATCACAGTAATCCAAGTCTATGCCCCAACCACTAAAGTCGAAGAAGCCGAAGTTGAATGGTTTTATGAAGACCCACAAGACCTTCCAGAACTAACACACACACACACACACACACACACACACACAAATGTCCTTTTCATTATAGGGGACTGGAATGCAAAAGTAGGAAGTCAAGAGATATCTAGAGTATCAGGCAAGTTTGACCTTGGACTACAAAATGAAGCAGGGCAAATGCTAACAGTATTTTGCCAAGAGAATGCACTGGCATAGCAAACACCTCTTCCAACAACACGAGATAACTCTAAACACAGACATCACCAGATGGTCAATACCAAAATCAGATTGATTATGTTCTTTGCAGGCAAAGATGGAGAAGTTCTACACAGTCAATAAAAACAAGACAGGGAGCCAACTGTGGCTCAGATCATGAACTCCTTATTGCAAAATTCAGACTTAAAGAAAGTAGGGAAAAACACTAGGCCATTCAGGTATTACCTAAATCAAGTCTCTTACACTTATACAGTGGAAGTGACAAATAGATTCAAGGGATTAGATCTGATAGAGTGCCAGAAGAACTATGGACGGAGGTTTCTAACACTGTACAGGAGGCAGTTATCAAAACCATCCCCAAGAAATGCAAAAAGGTTGTCTGAGGAGGCCTTACAACTAGCTGAGAAAAGAAGAGAAGCTAAAGGCAAAGGAGAAAAGGAAAGATATGCCCATCTGAATGGGCAAGTTCCAAATAATAACAAGGAGAGATAAGAAAGCCTTCTTAAGTGAACAATGCAAAGAAATAGAAGAAAACAATAGAATGGGAAAGACTAGAGATCTCTTCAAGAAAATCAGAGATAACAAAGGAACACTTCATGCAGAGATGGGCACAATAAAGGACAGAAATGGCACGGACCTAACAGAAGCAGAAGATATTAAGAAGAGGTGGCAAGAATACACAGAAGAATTGTACAAAAAAGTCTTGACCTGGATAACCACGATGGTGTCATCACTCACCTAGAGCCAGACATCCTGGAGTGTGAAGTCAAGTGGGCCTTTGGAAGTATTACTACAAACAAAGCAAGTGCTGCACTCAATATGCCAGCAAATTTAGAAAATTCAGCAGTGGCTACAGGACTGGAAAAGGTCAGTTTTCATTCCAATCTCAAAGAGAAGAGCAATGCCAAAGAATGTTCAAACTACCACACAATTGCACTGATTTCACATGCTAGCAAGGCTTCAAGCTAGGCTTCAACAGTATGTGAACCAAGAACTTTAAGATGTACAAGGTAGATTTAGAAAAGGCAGAGGAACCAGAATCAAATTGCCAACATCCATTGGTTCATAGAAAAAGTAAGAGAACGCCAGAAAACACCTACTTCTGCTTCATTGACTATGCTAAAACCTTTGACTGTGTGGATCACAACAAACTGGAAAATTCTTAAAAGAGATGGGAATACCAGACCACTTTACCTGCCTCCTGAGAAACCTGTATGCAGGTCAAGAAGCAACAGTTAGAACTGAACATGGAACAACAGACTGGTTCCAAATTGGGAAAAAAGTACATCAAGGCTGTATATTGTCACCCTGCTTATTTAACTTAGACGCAGAGTACATCATGAGAAATACTGGGCTGGATGAAGCTCAAGCTGGAATCAAGATTGTTGGGAGAAATATCAATAACCTCAGATATGCAGATGACACCACTCTAATGGCAGAAAGCAAAGAGGAACTAGAGTCCCTTGATGAAGGTGAAAGAGGACAGTGAAAAGGCTGGCTTAAAACTCAACATTCAAAAACTAATGGCATCTGGTCCCATCACTTCACAGCAAATAATGGGGAAACAATGGAAACAGTGACAAACTTTATTTTCTTGGGCTCCAAAATCACTGCAGATGATGACTGCAGCCATGAAATTAAAAGATACTTGCTCCCTGGAAAAAAAGCCATGATAAACCTAGACAACATATTAAAAAGCAGAGGCATTACTTTGCAGACAAAGATCCGTCTAGTCAAAGTTATGATTTTTCCAGTAGTCATGTACGGATTTGAGAGTTGGATCACAGAGAAGGCTAAGCACCAAAGAATTGATGCTTTCAAACCTGGTGCTGGAGAAGACTCTTGAGAGTCCCTTGGACAGAAAGGAGATCCAACCAGTCAACCCTAGAGGAAATCAACCCCGAATATTCACTGGAAGGACTGATGCCGAAGCTGAAACTTCAATACTTTGGCCACCTTATGGGAAGAGCCAACTCATTTGAGAAGATCCTGATGCTGGGTAAGATCGAAGGCAGGAGGAGAAGGGGACAACAGAGGGTGAGATGGTTGGATGGCATCACTGACCCAGTGGACATGAATTTGAGCAAATTCCAGTAGATGGTGAAGGACAGGAAAGCCTGGCATGCTGCAGTCTATGGTGTCTAAAAGAGCTGGACACGACTGAGCAACTGAAGGACTGGACAACAATAACAAGGAAGGGGAGGGAGTAAACAAAGGAAAAAATGGGAAATAGGAAGGAGGCTGTTTCAGGATACTAGCAAATCTAAGGGAAATGAAATCAGGCAGTTTAGAAAACATTAAAAATGAAAGTATTGAAGATGGTAGCTTAGGTTGACAGCTTCCCATTCTCTAAGAAACTTTACACAAGTTCTGGCAGAGTTTACTCACCAATATTGGCAGGAAAGGGAACTTCATGAACAGCTGGGTCCAGGTTGATCACATAAGGTGGACACCCTTGACTATGCAGATATCCTGTGAGCCTCTGCAGTGACATGGAGAGAGGGATGGGCTGAGACGAAGAGCAGGACCAAGGGACAAGAGTGAACTTCCTCTCCTTTATCCAACTTACCAGAAGAATTATACTTCCATTTCCCTCTACCTTATTTGTCTCTGATCTCCACCTACAACATTCACTCTCAGTTGAAATGCTACCTTTCTTCGTCACACATCCAAGAGTCTGCTCTACACTCCATCACTTAACTTGGAGCGGAGGCGGGGTTTCTATCTCCCCGCCAAAATAATAGCTCCACCTAGGCGGAAACTTTGTCATTTCTGCTGTATCCCCAGTGTCTGAAACATGGCAGGCATCTCAGAATTGTTTAGAAATCTACACTTTAGAAACCCAGCACTCTATTAACTGCCAGAAATCCTTTAAGCCTCTGCCTTGTGGAATTGGCAATAACATGACAATTCCTAAACCAACTACAGTCATACTAAATCGGCACTGAGAGTGTGTAGAAGAGTCTAAATGAACCCAGGTTAGGATCTGAGAAGGCTTCGCGGAGAAAGGAACCGGAGTTGCTGGTATGTCCCTGAAAGCAGGCGCCGGTTCCTTCCAACTCTCCAGAGAGACTGCTCTCACTTTTTCTCCTGGCCTTACTCCCACCACAGAGAACTTCTCGTGCGCCCCGACTACGCCCGCGCCATGTAGGTCACCTGTACAAAGGTGGTTTTCCCGGACCCCGCCATTCCCAACACCAACAGACACGCTGGGGGCCGGGGACCCCCTGAAGCTTGAGATTGCGTGGCAGCTGCGGGCGCGGCCATCTTGTTTCTGGCTCCGCCCACTAGACAATAGAGATGCTACTTGCTAGAGAGACACCCGCGACTTTCCGGATTCTGAATGAGACTAGAACCCAACAAAACCAAATCGAATCCAACCCAACCAGCCAGAAAGGGCAGGGCCAAGGGGAGAGGCGTGCACCTTTTCTGTCCGTCCTGACCCGGATGGGGGCCCAACTAAGGACCCCGTCGGGGAAGTGGAGGCACTGGGAGGACGGCTGGAAAAGGCCAACCAAAGAGCTACTCACGGTCGTCGGGCAGGGCCTGGGAAAGTCAAAGCTCTGGACCCCGGGCGGGCAGGACGATCAGGGACCCCAGGGTCCACCAGGGACCCCGGGGACCCCAGGAACCCCAGGGGCGACCAGGGATTCCCGCCCTACGTTAGTGAAGAGACTGCGTTTTCCTGTCAGCCCCCGGGGAGCTGGGAACCGAGCCTCTGGAGAACCGGCGGTCGGAGCTCTTCCTTCAGCCGAGGAGGTTAGGCGGCTTAGGACTGCACGACAGGGGACCCTGACAGGATGCGAGCCCCAGAGTTGCTGGGCCACGCCGAGATCCGCAGAGCCTAGTTCGGAGAAACTGGGAATAACCCCCGTAATGACACTCTATTTCCGCATGNGGTTAGGCGGCTTAGGACTGCACGACAGGGGACCCTGACAGGATGCGAGCCCCAGAGTTGCTGGGCCACGCCGAGATCCGCAGAGCCTAGTTCGGAGAAACTGGGAATAACCCCCGTAATGACACTCTATTTCCGCATGTTGCCGCCCCCCAAAAGTAGGTCTCGCTCCGTGGTAGTCTCCCGAAAGGGACAGAACCGCGACACCGGGGAAGAACGGTCGGCTGACAAGTTTGTCAAGTAGGTACTGAAGGAGCACCTCCCTCCACCCTAGCTCCCTTGGCATCCGGGAAGCTGAAGAGCTGAGTCACCCAGTTGGCTCCAATGGCCCTTTGGAGTGGCAGTAGTTTCAATAAGCTGTGAGATGTAGGTTTTACACTCAGGCTCTGTTGTACATTGTACACTCCCGGAGTTAACTTCTGAAGGCAGAAGGGGACGACAGAGGCTGGATGGCATCACCGACTCAATGGACTTGAGTTTCAGTAAATTCCCGGAGCTGGTGATGGACAGGGAGGCCTGGCGTGCTGCAGTCCATGGGGTCGCAAAGTCCGACGCGACTGAGCGACTGAACTGAGCTGAACTGAGGGCTGGCCATCAGCTGAGGACGTTATGCAGCTTAGGACTGCACGACTCCGGACCCTGGCAGGATCCGAGCCCCAGAGTTGCTGGGCGATGCCAAGATCCGCAGAGCCTATTTGGGAGAAACTAGGAATTTCTGGGGATGTACATTGTGATGAAGTCACTTCAATTCTCTGAACCTGTTTTCTCCTCTTTCAGCTGGAGAGACTATGTCTCAGGGTTGCAGCGAAGACATGTCAGTTGTAAATTACACTCCCTTGTCTTTACCCCTAGTTCTACCACTCTCCCCCCACCACTCCTACCCACTTACCTTGTGTGAGGGACATCAGTTTGTCCTCCCAAATACTTGAGAGATGAATTACAGTACAAGTGTGCATTTTAAAAATTATTTTCTAATTTCTCTTGAAAAACATGAGCAAATGTCTCGCTTGTTGTTGTTTCAGGTTGGCTGAGGACACCAGTGATTCCCTTCAACCAGGTGTTAATTTCATACATACTTTTCTCAAGCCAGAGAAGCTAACAAAGGTTGAGAAGAGGTTTAAGGGAAGAGCAGTAATGGAAATGATGAAGCTGGACAAAGAAATCAAAGAAACTCAAATTCGGCTAGAGCCCTTAGTGGTGGAAACCCGGCAGCTACTGGAGGAAAAAGATCACATACAGAAGGAAAACCAGTTCTTTCAGGAATACCTGACTAAGCAAACAGAGGAGTCTAGACAGAGAACCGAGGAGCTGTGGAACAACTATCTACAACAAAGCATGAAGATTGAACAAAGAAAACAAGAATTAACCTCCAAATATGCGAACAAAAATTCAGCGCTTAGAAGAGAGCTCTTGGAGAAGGAAAACACCCTATCCAATTTGAATAAGCGGTTGGAGGCAATGAGGGACATTTCAGTGATAAAGGAAAAACAGGACAGAGAAATTGAGAAACTTCAGCAGGAGATAAAGAAGACCCACGTTGAGACAACTGCAAAGAAACAGGCGATGCTCATCCAGTTCTTCCAGGACAAAGCATTACTGGAGGCACAGCTGAGTGAGCTAGAGGCAAGGGAGTCGGGAAAGAAGGTAACAAAGGAGCTGAAAAGCAAGAACCAGGCCTTGGAGAAGGCAGCCAAGCAGCACGTTTCCGAGTTCCACAGTAACATCAACAAACAGCACCAACAGTTACAGAAGGAACTTCCAGAGCTAGTTCAGAAATGCCATCAGTTGGAGGATACTCACAGCCAATTAAAAAAGAAGCAGCGGCTGCTGCAGCAGGAGCACTGGTACGTGGAGTGCCTAAGGCGAGGGAGGCAACAGCTGCAAGAAAGGCGTAATCGGTGCCCAAATGGACAGGGTTCTCCGAAGACCACAAGGAACCCTGCCCTAGGCACCAAATCAAAAGTGCATCCAAAGAAATTTCTAAAATAACACTAAGTCAAGACTAGAGCAAGGGTTCTTAGGTGCTATATAACATAAACCTGGTTAGGAAGGCTTTGAGATCTCAGATTGCTATGGTAAAATACCCATTATAATGTGTTAGTCTGAAGGATTAGGTGTTTTTCTCAACCAATACTTCTAGATTATTGGTAGCACTGGCTTCCCATTAAGTTAGGTTTTTCTTTAATTAGCTCCTGGTAATAACTGGGCTGTTCCTTATACCTCCAGATAACCCAGTACCATTTGCCAAAAATCCACCTGTGAAACCACCTCAAGAAAACACCTTGAGAAAGTGACAGAAAAAGTTGTGTGGTGTGCTCCACCTAGCTAAGTTAGGTTTCTTTACAGGAAAAGAAACCCCTGAGGAATAGGATTTCAGATTGTTAGATTCTGCTTTGTGCTCTGTAAACAACCAGTGTCCATGTATCCTCCCTTCTTTGGCCACCTTGGCACACACGTGCAGTGTTTTCAAGCTTCTTTATAAAGTCTGTGCTGGTGATCAAGTAGCTACTTCGGTAGTTTTTTCATGATTGAAAGATCAATAACAGCAAGTGTAAACAGGATGACCTGCTGTCTGATGCTCAGCCTGTACAATTTTAACTTTGAGTAAACTGTGTGATGTTAGTGGCTTAGTGGTATCTGACACTTTGTGACCCCATGGACTGTAGCCCGCCAGGCTCCTCTGTCCATGAAATTCTCCAGGCAAGGAATGGGTAGCCATTCCCTTCTCCAGAGGATCTTCTTGACCCAGGGATTGAACCTGGGTCTCCTGCATTGCAAGCATTCTTTACCAAGGTGGCTCAGACGGTAAAGAATCTGCCTGTAATGCAGGAGACCTGGGTTCAATTCCTGGGTTGGGAAGATCCCCTGGAGAAGAGCATGGCAACCCACTCCAGTATTCTTGCCTGGAGGATTCCATGAACAGAGGAGCCTGGCAGGCTATAATCCATGGAGTCACAAAGAATCAGACACGACTAAACGACTAANTCAATTCCTGGGTTGGGAAGATCCCCTGGAGAAGAGCATGGCAACCCACTCCAGTATTCTTGCCTGGAGGATTCCATGAACAGAGGAGCCTGGCAGGCTATAATCCATGGAGTCACAAAGAATCAGACACGACTAAACGACTAACACTTTCACTTACACTTTCAAACTCTGTGAAGGAAGGGTAGAATGCACAGTATAGTCAGTCAATTTTCTGTGGAGAAATACCACTCACCTGAGTGAGATGACTGACTACTTCTGCCTTTTTAGAAAAATATATCAAAAGAAAGTGATCATATATTTGGAGAACTTTTTTAAGATTCTTTTGCTATCTTGTTCCCTAGCAACATCCTCAGATTCTAAGATTACAAAGATGACTGAAGTTTCAATAGAAAGAGCACCTTAGCTTTAGGTCATGTGTATCCTACATCTATGCCCCTTCAATTGAACTAGGAATACTATTTTAAATTAGTTTAGACTTTTAGGATAGTTACATTTTTGGCACTTAGGACATACTAATGATTAGATCAGGGATTTCTTTGAATGCTGAATCCTGGTACAGAAATATAGCTTCATATTTTAACATCACTCCCTTATGAAAAAATAGAATCAACTTTAAAGAAACCGTCAGTGATGAAAACCTTCAGAATGATTTTCCCAGTTTTCAGTTTCATTCATATGTAAAATGAATTCTTGTACTTAGATTCAGAAAAGGATTCTGCCTCCATGTGCCTTTACTTCCAGCTTTAACAACTTTGCTGTTAAATGTGTAATGTCTTGGTTCCTAATTTTTTATTGAAAATTAAAAAATTAAAGATTACCCAGTGATTTCATTATTGTTCCAATGTAATATACCTTCTACTCATATCTTTTCTCACTTCTTACCAACTCTGTCTTCCTCATACTAGTGTGCATAAAATAAAAATGCAGTTTTAGTGTACAAAGTCAAATGTTAGGTAGCACACAAAAACCTTAACCTAAAGAGTTTGTCAGTGGAGCTGAAAATAGAGCTTGCTTTAAAACGTGGCATCCAAAACACATTTGAAAACTTTATTCTCTATGGATGCAAAAACCACAGGAAAATATATAACTAAGGATAATGAGTTGGAATGGAGGATAGATGGAGAATCTTATTATTCTGTTAATTCCCCCTCCTGCCAGTGCTATCCTGATGATCTAATTCAGGAGTGAATAATTTCCATCCTGTATATTTTGAATTCCTCTCATCCCAGATAACGGATCTGATCTGGTATAGTACTTCTGGCTTTCTCTGTTGGGAGTGAGGCCTCTGAAGACTTGAAGACTTTAACGGGTGGGTCATCTGATAAAGGCCCTTGGAAATTCTCAACAGCAAGCTAGCACTAGGTTCAGAGAAGGCAACAGCAATCCACTCCAGTACTCTTGCCTGGAAAATCCCATGAGTGGAGGAACCTGATAGGCTGCAGTCCATGGGGTCGAGACGAGTCGGACACGACTGAGTGACTTTCACTTTCATGCAGTGGAGATGGAAATGGCAACAAACTCCAGTGTTCTTGCCTGGAGAATACCAGGGACAGGGGAGCCTGGTGGGCTGCCATCTACGGGGTCGCACAGAGTCGGACACGACTGAAGAGACTTAGCAGCAGCAGCAGTAGGTTGGCCAACTAAGGTTTCAGTCTACTTTCTGTCTGCTTTCCTATGCTGAAAAGAGGGTGATGTTACAGAAACTTGTTAGAACAGACCTCAGAGTTGAAATTTAGGTCAAGACTTAAATGATGAAATGAAGCCTGCAGTACAATTGGGGAAAGACATTCTAGACAGTGGGAACAGAGAATGCAAAGGCTCCAAGATGGGAAGGAGTTTGGTAGGATTAAGGAACAAAAGTCAATGTGGCTTAGTTGGAGACTGGACAGAAAAAGGGTGGAGCAGAGACCAAGGAGGTTAAAAAGGTTAATGGTGACAGCAAGGAGGCCATGTAGGACAAAGTGGGATGAATTTTATTCTAAGTGCACTGGGAAATCATTAGGCTTTGAATATCATTTGAAATCATTAGGCTCAGAATAAAGTCTGATTTATAGTATAAAAAACTCAACACAGTTGTATGTGGAGTATACCAAGCCAGTGAAAAGAAGGAATCCAGTTAGGAAGCTCTTGAAAAGGCAAGAGGTGATGACTGTTCAGAATGGAAAGGCAAACATGGGAGTGAAAAGAAGGCATAGGGGAGAGCTGACACTTAGTGGGAGGGAACAAATAGGTTATACAGGATACTAGGCTCACGAACAGACCCAAGACTGTATCATGTCTCAAAGAACATTTATTTTTCACCCAAATAATAGTCTGAGATCTCCTGAAGGGCAAATAGTCTTTCTTGAGGTGATACAGGGAATCAAATATCTTCCATGTTGTGCTCTACCACGCCCTCAGTTCAGTTCAGTCGCTCAGTCGTGTCCGACTCTTTGCAACCCCATGAATCGCAGCACACCAGGGCTCCCTGTCCATCTCCAACTCCTGGAGTTCACTCAGACTCGTGTTCATCGAGTCAGTGATGCCATCCAACCATCTCATCCTCGGTCGTCCCCTTCTCCTCCTACCCCCAATCCCTCCCAGCATCAGTCTTTTCCAATGAGTCAACTCTTCACATGAGGTGGCCAAAGTACTGGAGTTTCAGCTTTAGCATCATTCCTTCCAAAGAAATCCCAGGNGCCCCGACCTGGTTCTATCCAATTGCATTCGCACTGCCAACCCTGGAACTGAATCCCTTTATTAAACTAAACCAGGCAAAGCCAATCAGGGCCAGTCATATGCCAACTGGTTACAATAGCTGATTCTAATGATGAAATATAACCCAGTGTTAAGTCAGACCCAAAACAAACAAACAAATTCCTCCAGGTTGAGTGCCACGTGGGCTTGCTTGAGACACTGGGTATTCAGGATATTTACCTAATGGATGGAATCAGATTGAGTACGAGCGTTACTTTCTAGAACCATGGAATTTCTGTTCTTTGAAAACAATTGTAAAGTATGCTCCCATATCTTTAGAGTCCCCTGGATTCCTGAACTTGGCCTCTTGACAGTAGTTAATTATATTTATTGTGCCGACATGATGTTTGGAAATCTACTTGGTCTTGACGCTTGTGGGTTTGATCCAGGCAAAAGTCTACAACCATGGGAACCGCATTAGCCTGGCTCTGAACCCCCATATTTTACAGAGTAATTCAGCACTCTCCCCTCTCCCTAAAAAGCATTCATGATAATAATCTATTTTTTAAATACGTAACATTTGAAAGCACTTTCCTGTCTCTCTAGATTAACAAAAATGGAAAACATTCCATTCTGAAAATACATGATGTAGGCTACGGATTGACTTTCAGTCTAGGCAGTCATTTTACTGCAAAAATAAACATACCACAACTTAAATTTAAAAGCATATATACATATAATACGTTCATAATATGTTCTGAATGTATATTTTACATATTGTAAGATTTTTTTCCTTGAAGTTTTCAGGGAACATTAAAGGCTATGATGCCAGTCACGCTCATTCATTCCCAGGTAACACTCATTTATAAATGGATATACATTTGGGAGATTCTGCTCAAGGATGTGACTGGCTCCAACTACTTTGCCTACTTTGTCACGCTGTGACGTTAAAATGGATATGTTTTGAAATGTGGATTAAAATACAATTTGCCTGACCCAAGCCTTTGTCACTTGAACCCTAACTGCTCCTCACGGGGACATCAAGGGCTGACAGAAAGCATAAGAAGATGAGTTATTCAAATTCATGTTTACAGAATTGGAAAGTCATGTAACTTCTTTCTCAATAGACAGCTGTTAGTAACCTGATCCCCTTAGCCTGGCTTCAGGAGGATTTCTGTGCAAAGTGAAGGCATCTTACGAGGTAGTCTTGTCCTGACCCACTGAGAGGGCTGGGCACTGAGGTGTGGCTCCGTAATGGAGTAGTCTCGTGAAGAATCTAAAAAAATTCGCGAAACCCACCTGGATAGGATGAGGCCATCATCCTTTTTACTTGCCTAGGCATACATATAAATGTGGTACCCTCTTTGCTTCCTACTCAGTTTGAAATGCCTTCCAATTAACACCGAATACAAAGCATCCCCCATAAGAGTAGAATCAAGGATTTAGACTTGTAAACCATATAGCAAGTTTTGAAAGTACCAGACACCATATCCTATCACTTTTGTGGTGAACATATATATACAACTATATGTATCTAGAAATAATAGCACATCAAGATGGTTAACAACCAAAATACAATTCATTAATATTTTTCATACACTCTAAAAATCTTTTTATCCTCAGTTTAAATCTCTCTCTTGATCCCAGACTCGTTTAGTCTAGACACTTCCTTGAAATGTATTCTCGAGTGTCTTATAAGCCTACTGGGTACATCATGTCCAACCTAACTCCCCCTAGACCTGCTTACAGCTGTCCTCCTGTTCTTAGTATCAGACGTTATAATCTGTCTTGGTGCTCAGACCAGAAACCTAGGCGTCATCTCTGAAGCCTCTGCATCCGTCATCCGCACATCTGATGCCCAGTCTACTGCCAAGTCCTGCGGCTGCCTCCTCCAAGACGTGTGTCTAATCCTTCAGATTCTCCACAGCCACCACCTCCGTAGCCCTTTCCCCAGACCTCTACCGTGGGCTCTCCCTCCAAGGCCACAATTCCAATCAAATTAGTCCCTCCACAGCATCTAGAGGTTATTTTATTTATTTATTTAAATTTAAATTTATTTATTTTAATTGGAGGTTAATTACTTTACAATATTGTATTGGTTTTGCCATACATCAACATAAATCCGCCATGGGTGTACACATGTTCCCCAGCCTGAACCCCCTTCCCACCTCCCTCCCCGGAGAGGTTATTTTAAAATGTGAACTGTGTCCTGCTGCCCCTTCACATGAGGGCTCTCACTCGGAATAAAATCCTAAGGGCTCACCATGGGCTACAAGGCAGCAGTCAGCACCTCCCTCACCAGCATCAGCTGAGACATCTCCAACTTGCTCACCAACTTCTCCCATGGTGGGTTGTGGGTTGAACTGTGCCCACTCCTGGAACCTATAAATGTGACCTTATTTTAATACAGGGGCACTGTGGACATCCGGTTAAGATGAGATTACTGATGGACTTCCCTGGTGGTCCAGTGGTTAAGACTCTGCACTTCCACTGCAGAGGGTGTGGGTTCGAACCCTGGTCCGGGAACTAAGATACTGCATGGGATGCAAGAAATTAAAAAAAAAAAAAAAAAAAGGATGAAGTCTTTCGTGTGGGGCTCGTGGAATATGACTGATGTTCTTATGAGAGGGGAGGCAGGTCACGTGAAGACACAGACCTAAGGAGAGAACCCCGCGTGATGACAAGAGAGAAGACGGGCCCAACGCCGCTGCACAACAGGGGAGCTGAGGCTGGGAAGCAGCCCTGGATGCCAGCAGGGGGAGGGGAGCGCTCCGCCCAGAGTCGCAGGGGGCGTGGCCTTGGCGATGCCTGGACTTCCGACTTCCCGCCTTCAACATGGTGAGAAGATGCATTTCTGTTGTTTCAAGCCCCCAGGTCAGTGCTACTTGAATCAATCAGCCTTGAGAAACCGATTCACTTTCTTTCTGTTTTCCAGACACATGAGGTCACGCTTCCACATGCTTGNGCCAGCAGGGGGAGGGGAGCGCTCCGCCCAGAGTCGCAGGGGGCGTGGCCTTGGCGATGCCTGGACTTCCGACTTCCCGCCTTCAACATGGTGAGAAGATGCATTTCTGTTGTTTCAAGCCCCCAGGTCAGTGCTACTTGAATCAATCAGCCTTGAGAAACCGATTCACTTTCTTTCTGTTTTCCAGACACATGAGGTCACGCTTCCACATGCTTGGTTCCCACTCTCAGATTCTTTTCCACTGTTGCTTTCCAAACTTGAATCCAATCTTTTGGGTCTTGGCTGAACTGCTGCTTCTTAAAAGATGCCTTCTGAGCCTGCTCAACATGGACTTCTTGCATTCATTTTTTCCCGGCTCTGTCTAGGGGGGACCCAAGGTTGATGCGGATCCTTAAGAAACCAGCTCTGTGCTGCCTCCCACCAGACCTCACCTCTGACCACATCCTCACAGGACTCTGCTCAACACTGAGCTTGGGCTCCAACACCATTTACTTACAGAGAATTTTCCGGACTACCCCAATCCATGCACTCCCAGACTATCATGTCACCCTGTTTTATTCTTCCAAATACCCTCTAACTATGCTCATGTGGTTTTTATCAGTCACCTCCACACAGATATGTAAGAGACTTAACTATGTTTACAATTTAAAATAACTGTTCCCCTGCTCTCTAGGGTAGAGAGAGGCAGTAGTAAGTGTTCAATATATTACTATTCAAGGGGTGGCTGAATGAGTGAACATACTGATTATGTCTTTCCAGATTTAAGTGTTACATACGATGTCCAGTGGTTGTTTTTTTTTTTTTTTTAATCACTGGAAATGAATCATCAAAGTATTTTCCGTTTCTTAAAAGAACTTTAAAAGTGAACACTATTAGTCACTCAGTCGTGTCCAACTATTTGTGACCCCACAGACCGTAGCCCACAAGGCTCCTCCGTCCATGAAGTTCTCCAGGCAAGGATATGGAGTGGGTTGCCATTGCCTTCCGCATCAAAAGTGAACAAGCCATCTTTAAAAATCAGTTGTTTCCACAATGAGTTGCTGCTGCTGCTGCTAAGTCACTCCNAGGCTCCTCCGTCCATGAAGTTCTCCAGGCAAGGATATGGAGTGGGTTGCCATTGCCTTCCGCATCAAAAGTGAACAAGCCATCTTTAAAAATCAGTTGTTTCCACAATGAGTTGCTGCTGCTGCTGCTAAGTCACTCCAGTCGTGTCCGACTCTGTGCGACCCCATAGGTGGCAGCCCACCAGGCTCCCCCGTCCCTGGGATTCTCCAGGGAACAACACTGGAGTGGGTTGCCATTGCCTTCTCCGAGTTACTGTAACACAATAAGTGAAATCACTCGGTTGTGTCCAACTCTTTGAGACCTCATGAACTGTAGCCCACCAGGCTCCTCTGTCTGTGGGATTCCCCAGGCAAGAATACTGGAGTGGGTTGTCATGCCCTCCTCCAGGGGATCTTCCCAACCCAGGGATCAAACCAGTGTTTCTTTCATCTCCTGCCTTGGCAGGTGGGTTCTTTATTACTAGTGCCACCTGGGAAGCCCCATAAAGTGTGTGTGTGTGTATATATATATATATACATATTGGATATATTCGCTCCCCGAGTCCTAGCTAAAAGACTAAATGTTGAGTTTGAGTTGAGCCCAACAGTTTTTGCCTTAGACTCTGTGGTCAGCTGAAGTCTAACCATCCTATTTGCGAGCCCAGGTTTTCCTTGCGCATGAATACCTCCGCATTCTGGGTGGATGCAAACTGGCTTCGCAGATGGGACTGAAAAAGAGCAAAGGATGCTCGGCCACGCTGTGTGTTTTTACCATGTAGAGAACAGGAAACGGTGAATGGAACGTGCAGTGTTTCAAGTCCAGCATTTCTTGCTGGTTGTGGCCATTCCTGGGAGAGGTGTTCTCTGTGGCTTCTGTAACGAGCTGGTGGGATTTCCGGGGTGCGGGTCGTCACCACTCTCCATCCCTCTCTGGAAGGTGACTAGGACAGAGAGCGCTTCTCTGGGCTGGCTGAGTTCAAGGGTGATCGTGTTGGGCGAGTGCATCTCGCCAGAACACTCCCAGGCCGTATCTGTTGGGGGACCAGACTTTCTTAAGAAAGAGGGGACCTTTGTTTTGTGTCTTAATTCAGAGGACTGGTAACTCCGTACATGTGAAATACAGCTTCCAGGACCTCTGAGAAAGCATCTTGGGGTGGTGCACTTTTCTCTGCAGCTTCCTGTGGTCCAAGGGCCTGGAATTGCTGGGGGAAACTTTAAAAGCCGGAGAAAAGAGTGCATCCGTGAATAAAATCCAGGAAGGACGCACCNAGTCTGGATAGGAGGGGACTCTGGGAGAGAATGAACACACGTATGCGTAGGGCTGAGTCCCCTTGCTGACCAGCTATCCAGTATGCAATAAAAGCTAAAAAAATAAAACTGCTTAAGGTGGTACATTTGATGTTATTTTATCAAAACTAAAAGAAAAATCTTTACCATATAAGATCACCTGATCATTTCTGACTAGTATCAAAATATTTGTTTTTACCTACTAAAATAAAAATGTTAAATCAATTACAATAATGATAATAATAATAAGGACAACTATACTAACCACACAGAGGGAAAAAACTGAATGGAATAACAGTGTCTGGGTTCTTCTCGGCTCAATAAAAATGCCTGATCATTATTATGTTGATCTCTTTTTATTGTTTGTTTATTATCCCCATAGTACTTGGCTTAATTTTCTCATTTCTTTCGTTTTAAAAAATTGGATCCTTGAAAACATATGTTGATTTTTGCTGTTGGTATTATTATTGCCCAAGGGAGGGACAGGTAATGAAGAGCGCATTGGCTTGTGCATGTGGACGGTGGGACCCAGACCGTCTCAGCTTACTAAAAATAACACTGAGGGGAGCACACGGATGTGTGCTTGTGAAAACACGTGTGCAAAGTTCCCTCTCTGACGGGCATTAAGCTAAACCACATATAACCTTTCAGATGAGACGGGGTGGGGGGAAGGCAGCTGAACAAGAACATTTCAACAAACCATAAATCTTATCTTAATTGGAAATTTAAAGTACTTGAAGCATGGGAGAAGTGACGGAAAAGAAGTAAAATGAATATGATCAAGCTGAAATCAACCTGATCACCAGCGAAGACACTTAGTGTTGTTAAGGGAAATCCTTGCGGATAATGTTTCCTGGAAACCAGATGGGAAGTTAGATTAGCTCTTTTCTTTCCAAAATAACTTGTGTTTTTGTCATTATAATGTAACATTTACAGAAACGCAACAATATGCTGGCCTTCTGGTAGGCAGGACCCCATATGAAATGGTCTTATTTGGTGTGAGACAAGGAAAAAACTCTGCAGCCATGTAAAAGGTCAGGTACAGAAGTTAGGACAAGAAGGGACGTGAGGGAAGAAAGTTACAGATTAAAACCAAGGGAGCAAGCGCACTCATCTAGAACTACAGTCAGCAGTTGTTGTTTTCAATGGTAGCAAAACTGGAGGCCGTTATAGCAACACTTCATTAGTATAAGACCTTCTTAAGTGAATTTCCAGATACCTGCGGCCTCTACGGGGGCTTCCTCAGTGACTTAGCGGTTAAAAACAAAAACCTGCCTGCAGTGCAGGAGATGTAAGAGACATGGGTTCAACCCCAGACTGGGAGGATCCCCTGGAGGAGGGCACAGCAACCCACTTCAGGATTCGTGCTTGGAGAATCCCACGGACAGAGGAGCCTGGCCAGCTACAGTCCATAGGATCATAAAGAGTTGGACACGATTGAGTGACTGAGCCCACACGGCTTATACAATCACTAGGTCAGTTTTCAACCCAACAGATTTTGCTGGATTTGGCCAAGAGCGGTTGGTATATTTCTCTTACCTTCCTAAGAGAGAGGATTGATCCCATTTCGGGCCTCAGCTGGTGGGTGGCAGGAAGCACTGACATCATCACTTTCGTCACTTCGCCAGGACGTGTGTGCAGCCGCTCTGTGGCAGGAAGGACGGGGGTGTGGTCACAGCACACTTCTGTGCCGTCACAGAGTTTTCGGACTGTGCTTTTTTTTTCCAGCATCTTTTGCCCTTGAGAAGCAGGGTGGTCATGTGGCTGCCACCTCAACTGACCCGGCTCAGTTCCCCAGTTTCCTCTAGGTCACGGCTCCAAACACTGGACGTCCACATGGGGCATCAGCCTGCTGGCTAGTTTGAGAAACGTGCTGCAGAGGGTGTGGAGAAAAGGGAACGCTCTCGCACTGTTGGTGGGAATGCAAATTGATACAGCCACTGTGGAAGACAGTATGGAGATTCCTTAAAAACTAAGAATAAAACCACCATATGACCCAGCAATCCCACTCCTAGGCATATACCCTGAGGAAACCAAAATTTAAAAAGATACATGTATGGCACTGTTCGTTGCAGCATTATTTACAATAGCTAGACTATGGAAGCAACCTAGATGTCCATCAACAGATGAATGGATAAAGAAGTGGTAGTACATATACACAATGGAATATTACTCAGCCATAAAAACCCTTTGAGTCAGTTCTAGTGAGGTGGATGAACCTAGAACCTATTACACAGAGTGAAGTAAGTCAGAAAGATAAATACCGTATTCTCACACATATATATGGAATCTAGAAAAACGGTACAGAAGAATTTACTTACAGGGCAGCAATGGAGAAACAGACATAGAGAATAGACTTACAGACATGGGCAGAGGGGAGGAGAGGGGGAGATGCATGGACAGAGTAATACGGAAACTTACATCACCATACGTAAATAGATAGCCAATGGGAATTTGCTGTATGGCTAAGGAACCTCAAACAGGAGCTCTGTATCAACCTAGAGGGGTGGGATGGGGTGGGAGATGGGAGGAAGGTTCAAAAGGGAGGGGATCTATGTATACCTGTGGCTGATCATGTTGAGGTTTGGCAGAAAACAGCAAAATTCTGTAAAGCAATTATCCTTCAATAAAAGAATAAATGAAAAGAAACGTGCATCTGATAAGGAGCACGTGTCTCAGAGTCACAGAGGAAGAGCAGTATAAATAACCTTATTACAGGAACTGAATTGGGTGATCAAGGTCGGGGTTAGAACCCAGAGGGTATTCAGATCTGGGGTTAAGTAGGGGTGGGTGTGAAGTCAAGCGCATGTTTCTTGAATTCCGTGAGAAATCAGGCATCTTTCTTTCTACAAAGTATAATTTGTTTGGTTAAAGCCAGCCTCGTTCTCCATGATTTATCTTGAAAGTAAAGAAGTCATTGCTGATGTCTCTCCTGGACCGTCTCAGTGGCCCCAGGGCCAGCTACCAGCTGCAGGAGCCCTCTGTCAGTGTTTACAGCCTAACCACTGTGTCTTGTCTGAACACGTGGGAATCGTGGTAGAGCCATCGCCACCAGGCTCTGCCCCTGGACTAGGAGACAGCATGCGCTCTCCTGAACACAGTACATCCGTCAGCACATGGACTCCGATAGTTTACATGGAATAATGATGTGAATGAGCCTATTTACAAAACAGAAACAGACTCACAGACTTAGAGAACTTTACCAGGGGGTACACGTAGGGGAAGGGTAGTTAGGGAGGTGGGATGGTCGTGTACATACTGCTGTATTTTAAATGGATAACCAACAAGGACCCATGGTATAGCACAGGGAACTCTGTCGATATAATGTGATGACAACTCTGCTCGATATTATGTAAACGGGAAAAGAATTTGGAAAAGAATAGATACTTGTATGTGTATAGCTGAATCACTTTGCAGCACACCCGAAACGATCACATTATTAATCAACTTTGAGCTAGTGCTAAGTCACGTCAGTCGTGTCTGACTCTTTGCGACCCAGGGGACCACAGCCCACCAGGCTCCTCCGTCCATGGGATTCTGCAGGCAAGAATACTGGAGTGGGTTGCCATGCCCTCCTCCAGGAGATCTTCCTGACCCAGGGACTGAACTCACTTCTCTTACGTCTGTCTCCTGCATTGGCAAGTGGGTTCTTTACCACTAGTGCCACCTGGGAAGCCTAATCTACTATACTCTAATATAAAAGGTTTTAAAAAAGAGTGAAAATGTGGATGCTGTTAATATCCATCCAACTCACAGAGATATGGTGAATATTAAAACAATTAATACGAATGGAAAAAAAAAAATCCAGGTTATAGTAATGAATTCTCGCAACACTATAAGTAATGCTTCCCAGGCAGGACTAGTGGTAAAGAATCTGCCTGCCAATGCAGGACACACAAGGGACGCACTTTGATCCCTGCATTGGGAAGATCCCTTGGAGTAGGAAATGGCAAGCTACTCCAGTGTCCTTGCCTGGAAAAAACTCCATGGACAGAGGAGCCTGGAAGGCTACAGTTCAGGAGGTCAGAGAGTCAGACACGACTAAGCAAGCAAGTACTTATGTTAGTAGTGTGCCTGTGTTAACCCAAAATTCCAGTTCTGAATAAGTGATGCTGTGGTGGACTTTGGTCCAGGCAGCAGTGTATGGATAGAGGAGAGCTTGAATCGCCATGGAATCCTTGGTGGTTGGAAAGCCTGGAACTGGAGCTTTTTCGAAGAAATGTGCATCTTGAAAAAGCAAATCTTCCTTTTCAAGAGCTGCCTGTCCCTAATGAGGATGTCAGGATTCAAGCATCCCGGATAAATCTTGTCTCTGTCAGCAGCATTTCAGGGACAAAGAACAAGAATCCAAGCCCTTAAGATGTTTATCATCAATTACTTTGACTTTACTACCGCTATCTGTAGGTTATTAAGATAGGCACTCCATCATCCCTGCGATCATGTGTTAGACAGGTGTTGGCGGGAGCCACCTGGCCTCACACCTGCTCTTTAAAAGCGAGAGGGGACTAAATGAACCTGGCAGACTGTGTACTCATCTCCCCATTAGCTCGCATTACAGACAGACATCCACTTCACATTGGTGTGAGAAATGGTTCTGTGATTTCAATTCTCTTCGTCAAAAAACAAACAAACAAACAAACAGACTTTAGGAACTCATATCTTGGTTAGCATATACAGAATAACAAAGTTGTCACTCGGTCAACCATCGCTTTTTAAGAGAATCTGATGGGTGGGTAGAAAATTCTTCCCAGAACCCTCGGCTTAAATATCTCTGGGTAAATAACACAGTGTATCCCATCACATGGGCTTCAACTCCTGTCTCTCAGATAAACTCAGCGCAGCATGAGGGAAAGGTATGGGCACAGAAGAGCCCAGGCAACCCTGGCAGCTCATCAGTCAGCGGAGAGAAGTGGTTTCTCAGCAAATTTCATCCTTGCCCACTTGCAGCTTTCAGTCCAAGCAGAAAGGAAAACCAGATTTAGCACAGACATAGACACAACCTTATGGTTTCCAAGGAGGAAGTGGGAGAGGGGGGATGAAGTAGGAGGTTGGAATTAACACATACACACTACTGTATATGATAGTGGAAATGTTAGTTGCTCAGTCACGCCCATCTCTTTGTGACTCCATGGACTGCAGCCCACCAAGCTTCCTTGTCCACGGGATTCTCCAGGCAAGAGTACTGGAGTGGGTGGCCATTTCCTTCTCCAGGGGATCTTTTCAACCCAGGGATCAAACACAGGTCTCCCCCATGGCAGGTAGCTTCTTTCCCATCTAAGCTACCAGGGAAGCCCACTGCTATATATAGAATAGATAACCAACAAGGACCTACTGTATAGCACAGAGAACTCTTACTCAGTATTTTGTAGTAACCTATAAGGGAAAAGAATCCAAAACAGTGTGGGTATACATACATGTATAACTGATTCACTTTGCTGTACACCTGAAACTAACACAAAATTGTTAAATCAACTATACTTGGATTAAAAGAAAATTGAAATAAAAAATAAAACCAGAGTTAGCTACAGAGGAGAACAGGGATGCCCCAAGGTACTATTTATCTGGGAGTCAACTGAATGAAGAAACAAGTTATTATTTAGACCAAAGAGAGCAGCTCTCACCTGGGGTTTTGTGAGGAGTGAATTCTCTGGCTCTCCAGCATGAATCATTTCTTCATGTGAAGTGGCCTGGGAGTTGCCATCTGAGGTATCCATGGGAATGCGTTCCAGGGCAAAAGAGAGGGACCTTCTCAAGTTCTGTGAAGCAGAAGGGAGTGTGTTTTATGACCCTGGGAAAGAGGGACATTCTGAGTGTGGGGAGTGACGCTGGGAGGTAGAGCGTGAGGAGGGAGGAGCAGGTTTGCTGAGGCTTTTTGCCAGTTTAGTGATTTTGCTTGATCACTACACCAACTGCACTCAGATCAGAATTTCTTTCTTCTTCTTTTTTTTAAAGTCATGTTAAAAAAATGAAGAATAGGGAGTTCCCTGGCAGTCCAGGGGTTAGGATTCAGTGCCTTCATTGCTGTGGTCTGGGGTTCATCCCTGGTTGGAAACTAAGATCCAGGAAGCTGTGCAGGGAAGCTCCCAACTCCCCACCCCAAACTGAAGAATAGTCAATTTTATACTTTTGCATACATACAATTTTATGCATTTTATACATACATACATACATACATATAGGGCTTCCCTGGTGGCTCACCAGTAAAGAATCCACCTGCAATGCAGGAGTCACAGGAGATGTGGGCTCAGTCCCTGGGTCGGGAAGATCCCCTGGAGGAGGAAATGGCAACCTGCTCCAGGATCCTTGCCTGGGAAATCCCATGGACAGGGGAGCCTGGCAGGCTACATTCTGTAGGGTTGCAAAGAGTTGGACCTGGATGAAGCAGCTTAACATGCATGCATATACATGTATGTATATAAATGTATATACATTTATGTATACACACACACACACATATATATGTTATTATGATAGAATCTTTCCTTGACTTCAAAGAGTAAATAAAAAGCTATGATCTATGAAAAAGAGCATCTATGAAAAAGCAGAGCCAGAGACTGGTGTGCAGGGGTAGAGAATAGGAAATAAAGAGAAAAAAATCATCAAATTTCTAATCAACAGAGTCTGCACAGCAGATCTAGGGAAGTCATTGAAATGAGTGAGACATCCTTTTTCTATTTTCTTGTCATAGTTCAGTTACCCACTCACTCACTTTAATAGATATTTATTGATTATCTATTCTATGCCAGGAGACCTGGACAATTTCCGGGAAGACCAAGAAGGTTGAAATCCTTCTGATAGGGGAACAATACACCCAAATGAGTAACTATGATGTCAGATGGTAAATGTAACAGGAGAAGGGACAAAATGTTTTGAAAGCATAAGATGAAATTCATCATTTCATCTGTAGACTAGACACTAGATGAAAGCTCCGCAGAGATGGCACTAGAAACCTAGAAGGGTAAGGAGGAGTTTGCCAGTTGCACAAAAGGGGACAGTATAGGGTTAAAAATGTCCTTGCCCGGTAGCCAGGGTAAACTGATCACCACCTCTTACTAGTACTGTGACCTTGCGGAATCCGCTTAATTCTTCTGTCTCCGTGTGGTCATTTGTGAGAAAGGGAGATAATTATAGCAGGTACTCTGGAGGATCATTGTCTAAATTAAGAAAGACAATACGTCAAGGACTGAACACAGTGTCTGATAAACAACATACAATAATATCGTTAAAAAGGAGCCCCAGGTACAGAACTTAGCTTATTCAAAGTCAAGTGCATGGGAGGTCATGGTGTATGTGGGAGACCCAATGGCACCCCACTCCAGTACTCCTGCCTGGCAAATCCCATGGATGGAGGAGCCTGGTGGGCTGCAGTCCATGGGGTCGTTAGGAGTCAGACACAACTGAGCGACTTCACTTTCACTTTTCACTTTCATGCATTGGAGAAGGAAATGGCAACCCACTCCAGTGTTCTTGCCTGGAGAATCCCAGGGATGGCGGAGCCTGGTGGGCTGCCGTCTGTGGGGTCGCACAGAGTCGGACACGACTGAAGTGACTTAGCAGCAGCAGCAGCTGCAGAGCTTAGGTGGAGGGGTTGCTGAGGTAGAAGCAGAGGCTGTGTGCTTGTGTGCTAAGTCGTTTCAGTTGTGTCCAACTGTTTGAGACCCCATGGACCATAGCCCAGCAGGCTACGTGGGATTCTCCAGGCAAGAATACTGAAGTGGGTTGCCATTCATTTCTCCAGGGCATCTTCCTGACCCAGGGATAGAACCCATGTCTCCTGCATCTCCTACATTGGCAGGCTGGTTCTTTACCACTAGCACTACCTGGGAAGTNCGTCTGTGGGGTCGCACAGAGTCGGACACAACTGAAGTGACTTAGCAGCAGCAGCAGCAGCAGCAGCAGGCATATTTTCTCTACAAGCCAGTGCGGTGGATGGATGGTCTTGGGAGAGTGGGGTGGGAAATAATGACAGCAGTTTCTGAAGAACTTAGACACTAGTGTCTTTCCTTTTGCTTAAGACTGAGTAATCTTTTCATTCTCATGAGTTTCCCCATCTGCCGTTGAGCATAATATATTCCGGGTACACACAAATATTCCATGAATAAAAAGGATCGTTATTATTTGTAATTTTCAAGAGTGTTATCTCCATTGATCAATTAAATAAGGATGCATTCCCTTTGTTTAACTCAAAATTATTAACTGTAAGATGATAGGCAAAATGTCAAGGTGTAAAGATAGTATGTTAATCTTAAATATGATTCCTAAGCATATAAGGGCTTCCCAGATAAGTGGGACTACTGGTAAAGAACCCACCTGCCAGGTCAGGTGACCTAAGAGACACGGGTTTGATCCCCGCATCAAGAAGATCCCCTGAAGGAGGGCACCCCACTGCATTCTTCTTTAATAGGGTTTTCCCTGAAGTCTCAGACAGTAAAGAATATGCCTACAATGAAAGAGACCTGCGTTTGATTCCTGGGTCAGGAATATCCGCTGGAGAAGGGAATGGCAACCCACTCCAGTATTCTTGCCTGTCCTCTTCCACAGACAGAGGAGCCTGGCAGGCTACAATCCATGGGGTCACAAAGTCAGACATGATTGAGTGACCACTCGCTAAGCACGTAAATCGTCCATCAGCCTCTCTCTCAGTCTGAATTTCCTGAGTGTTTTCACTGGGGTCTCATCTCCCATTTGGCCATGGTAGACTCATCTCCCAGTCTCTTTCTCACCTCTCTGTCTCGCCTGGGTTTCCCCAATCCGGACCTGTCAGCCCAGGGACAGAGAGTGAGTACCATGCCTAGGATTCAGTCTCAGTACGTAGGGTATGAGGGCAACCAGAGCAGAGGGGTGAACTCCTCAAAGGCCATAACAGGAGAGAGAGAGAGGGGAACGTGGAGGCACAGGGAGCAGCTGTGCTGGGCAGCCTCTCTGGAAAGACCTGTGTGCTTGATATTAAGAAGATCTTCTTCCCTTCATCCGTGACGCTGCGTTTTTATTACTTATGCAGGAGTTACATGTCCAAACTTCCATAGTACTCCCACTTTGGGACTATTAAGGGGAGTTGGGTGGGTGGATCCATTTATAAATGAGATCATTCAATAACCATTAATTGAACAGCTATTCTGTGACAAGCAGTGTGTGGACTTGGCAGGTATAGCACTAAACCAGACCCTGCTGTCTGCCTTGCTAGAGAGAGATTCGTGAACCAGTGGCACTCATACAACCCGAGAAGGAAGTTAGAAACGTTCACAGGGTGTCACCCTTTGCTCCCGCGAGACTTCATACATTCCCAGCTGAGCACAGACAGGCTCTAAATGAATCTTGGTTGAATGGATGAGTTACTGTAATTATTTACCAATAGGGTTCCATTGCTGGATTCTGGGTTCTACTTAAGCAATAATCCCTTATCTATGTAATAAATTGCATAGTCAGGATAGGCTGCAGATACCCATCCACCTTTTGGACCTGGAAGTTGAACGCATGGAGGACTTTTGAATTGGAGGACAATTGAATCTTGGAGGACAACTGAATCTTTTGGTCCCAGCTTCATGATTTGGGTCAAATGAACAACTTTTCCTTGCTAAGGCTTCAAGTTCTTAATGTGTCAAATGGGAACAGTAACAGGGGCGCTGGCCGTGCGGGACTGTTATGAACATGAATTCAGATAGTGCCCGATAAACGCTTTGCACGCTGCTGGAACACAAGACGCATAAGCCATCAGCATCTTCCGTTCCCCTTAGGAACCATACTTCAGCAGGAAAACGAGGCCAAAAGTTTTGTTGCAACAGGCATGAGTCTGCTTAAAAATTACGGAAGAAAGAGCAGGCTTGCTGGTCTAATTGAAAATGACTGGGCGGGGACTTCCCTGCAGGTCCAGTGGCTAAGAATCCCCTTTCTTATGCGAGGGACACGGGTTTGATCCCNGTCCAGCCTACCCCCCAGCATCCTGAGGCCCCGCAGGTGAGGAGAAGGAGGAGCAGTGGAGAGTTAGAGATGTAAGGAGAGGACCGCAGATGAGGATCCGGGTCGACCTGATGGACCAGAGCTCTGCTGTGCATAAATCCCACTCATCTTGATTCTTTAAGATCCAGCTTGAAACCACGCACTTCACATCTCTTGATTACTACCTGGGACCAGAAAGAAGCAAGAGATTACTCACTTTCCTATAAAGGCTGTGCTTCAGAAACCAGTGGTCAGATCTCTACTCCTCCTTCCAGTAGCGGGCTACCTTGTTACTTAATTTTAGGGCCCGAGTTTCCTCCTGAGCAAGATCAGAACGACACGAGCTATCCCACAGGGTGGAGCGTTCAAGGAGATCGCTGATGAGCGCTAACACAGAGCCTGGAACACAGCCAGCACAATCACACAGCACTCAGGTGTTTCATTCGTTCCTCCCGCCTGTCTCCATGACCTCCAGCTATCTTTGACATAATATAGAATCTAGAGTTTATTACATCAGTCTCCTAACTCAGCCTGAAATACTCACTGCCTCTAAAACAGAAGGTCAAGGCTACAGCATTGGGAGTTTGCAAGATCCCTTCTTGACACTGGAAGCTGTATTAAGGAGGTCAGGGAAGAATTCAGGTCTTCTGAGGTCTTTGGTGTTCTCATAACACGAGGATCCCATAACATGGAGCTTCCAGGAGGCATAAATATCTTGGTTCATGTAGTCATTTGTTGACTAGGGATTTTCAGGTTTTTAAAACTCTTGTGGCTCAGCAGGTAAAGAATCTGCCTGCAGATCAATCTGAGTTCAATCCCTGGGTTGGGATGATCTCCTAGAGGAGGGAAAGGCTCCCCACTCAAGTGTTCCTCCCTGGAGAATTCTGTGGGCTGTATAGTCCATGGGGTCACAAAGAGTCGGACATAAATGGTTAACTTTTTTCACTTTCACTTTCACTTCTATAAAGAAGGCTGAGCGCCAAAGAACTGATGCTTTCTAATTGTGCTGGAGAAGACTCTTGAGAGTGTGTTGGACAGAAAGGAGATTAAAATCAGTTAATCCTAAAGGAGATCAACCCTGAATATTCATTGGAAGGACTGATGTTGACACTGAAGCTCCAAATACTTTGGCCACCCGATTCAAAGAACCGAGTCACTGTTAATGACCCTGATGCTGGGAAGATTTAGGGCAGGAGGAGAAGAGGGCGACAGAAGATCAGATGGTTGGATGGCACCACTGACTCAATGGACATGAGTTTGAGCAAACTCTGGGAGATAATAAAGGATAGGGGAGCCTGATGTGCTGCAGTTCATGGAGTCTTTAAGAGTCAGACCCAATTTAGTGGCTGAACAACAATGACAGTGCTCCTAGCTGAGTTCTGAAATAGTAACAACACTGTGAGAACTAGCAGTACAGGAGTATTTAATGTGTTCTTCATGGTACGCTAGGCTCCTTATACAAGTCGTATTGCATAGTCTTTGCAAGAAATTCATGAGATTAGTAATGCCATCCACCTTTCAAATTTTCCCACAAGGGAAAGCTTGAATTTTGAGGGAGTGTCAAGTCACTATTTCAAGGTCACATAGCTCAAAACTGACAGGAGAAAGAAGGAAGACTAGACTGTTTGGTTCCCGGATGGACTCCTATATTTCCCTGTTTGCCTGTCCTAATGTGAGATTTGGAATGCATAGAGGGCTCTGAGAAGCTGGATGAATAAAACACAATCCCCAGTTGATTCCCATAATATGGCTCCAGTGGCCTCCTTCATGGGTCAGCATGAGTCTTCTGTTACATAGGGGAAGCCATGCCGGCAATCACTCTATCTTTCAATACCGTGCCAATGCCATTGACTTGCTGTTTTGAGAGAGCTCCTTAATTTTCCAGGATGTCATCTTTCCCATTTTTTTCTAGCTTAAGATCATCAGGGAAAAGACACTTAGAGTCTCCTAAATTAGACTTGATATCTATCTACTCTTCAGAGTTTATGTGAAGCTTAAATGAGCTTATGTGGGCAAGGTACCATTTCAACGTTAAGACAGCACCCAAATGGAAAAATAGTATGATGCTGATTACAGAGAGTGCATGGCATGTCAGCACTTCTCCTGTTCACCAAAGTAAATCAATAAGACAGTAATAATGATAGTTAAGAGTTGCTGAGAGCAGATGAGATTCGCGGTGGATTAGGCTAAGCATTTGACATGGTTTATTTCAGATGTTTTCCAAACAACGCTGCGAGATCAGTAGGATAAAAATCTCCGTGTCACACATGGAGGAACTGGGCTCTAAATATTTAAGAAATTGACATGATCATCTGGACAGGAACCCTGGAAATCTGACTCAGGATGGATTTTTAGCCTGTAGCCACCTATTGGGCTTCCCTGGTGGCTCAGAGGTAAAGAATTTGCCTGCCAATGCAGAAGATGCAGGTTTGATCCCTGGATCAGGAAGATCTCCTAGAGAAGGAAATAGCAACTTATTCCAGGATTCTTGCCTGGGAAATCTCACAGACAGAGGAACCTTGTGGGCTACAGTCCCTGGGGTCACTAAGAGTCAGACACAACAGCTGAAGAACAAAAACCAACAAGCCATCTGTTAGTTCAACACCTGGTTTGTTAGGTGGCTTGCTTCACTGAATAAACAGAAACCAGACTTTGCAAATACAATTTTCAGGACTGCATTTTCTAATATAAGGTTCCATTTCCAGCTTCATTCTACGAGGATAGGCTTTTTAGATTAGTTCACACATATATTTGTTCTCAGCTCTGGCATATTTCTCTTCCTTTCTTCCTGTGAACAAACAGCCCTCATCCCAGCCCGGGGTGATAGAGGCATAACGTATGATCAGCAATAGTTACTAACATCTCCTGACAGGCTGAGAGCTCTCAGACAAGTATTGTCCCAGGGTGGAACGTATGTCTGAAATATATTACTCTGAATGAGAAAGAAATGTAATAATTTGCATAAATCGGGATGCTATTGACTCAGATTCTGGGCAGATAAAAAGCAATTAATACCATGTTGTCTGGACAACCATAGTCTTTGTATCAGACAACTCCAAGTACTATATTATATGATCCAGTGACTATTCTTCTGTAGCAGTTTTTAGTGGACAAAGTCATATTTTATATGTGAACATATACTTTGCTCTTGATATTTTAAGATAATATAATAATATCTTCATGTTTTAAAAACAGGTACATCCATACAGCAAGTTTAAAAACTTCAAAATAAAATCTAGAGATTAAAAAAATCTCTAGTGTCAGAAGATGTTTTTATGACCCATTCAAACCTTCAGAGTTAAGATTTGTTGACCAAGGTCTAGAGATACAATGAAGTCAATAGTTGTATTGCAAGCTCCTTAAGCAGATGTTCTCTGGACAGACTCATTAGAAGAGTACAGCTTCTGAGCCTTCCAGGCTTAAAATGCTTTCATTACAGGATTTCAAGCTAAAGGGATATTTTCCTCTGAGTCTAAAAGTCTGGTCCTTCCCTTTCACCAGTGAGAAAGAAAACGTGTTGTCTCCACGTGTGTAATGTTTATAAAGATCTCTATCTCAGATGATACTTCATGTTCATTCGTGGCTACACAAGCCAGGAAGATCTGAATATCTTTTAAATCTCAACCTAACAGTAATCAGCTTTCTGGAAGTTTCCTGGGAGAACTTTCTGGAAGAATGCCCAGATACGTGAGCATACAGTGGAGGGGAGGGCATTGTGGAAAGTGTTTGGCACAGATGTTAAAACCATATGTAATGTTATAGGATCAGGACTGGGTCCCCTGGCCTCTGAGGTTTCTGCATCTTCCACCAGAATGTCCAAGCTATCTCATAACTCCAGGGGCGGTGACGTCTTGGTGTTTAAAATGACACCCAACTGAATTTTTCATCTTAGCTGTGAATTCCATTTCATGTGAAGTTATGTTTTCATCTTACACCAGAAATTACTGGACTTTAGAAGGGAGGAGTACTTGTGTTTAGTAGTTATGTTAATGAGTTACCTCTGTAGCCGTGAGAGCCGTGGATGTCTTCCCGTTTCATCCCGCTGATCCATCACAGGTCTTAGGCACTTTCACACCCAGGTACCAGTCCTATTTGAAACCAGGGATTGCAGCACACGTGAAGGATGCAGCTTGAGGACGATGGACTGGTGTCCGCTCAGGACCTGTTATTCACCAGGCGTTATGCTGTGCACTGCCTAGGTTCAGTTCAGTTCAGTTCAGTTGCTCAGTCATGTCCGACTATTTGTGACCCTATGAATTGCAGCACGCCAGGCCTCCCTGTCCATCACCAACTCCCGGAGTTTACTCAAACCCACATCCATCGAGTCAGTGATGCCATCCAGCCATCTCATNCTTCCTTACCAAGGAGCCCCACAGGGTCCTTGTTTCAAGGTCACTCTACATTTTGCTCATCTTGGTGGAAGCACGTATGAGACTCAACCTGAGTATTGTGCTCTGGGCTTCCCAGGTGGCTCTAGTCATGAAGAACTCGCCTGCCAATGCAGGAGACGCAGGAGACGTGGGTTCAATCCCTGAGTCGGGAAGATCCCCTGGAGGAGGACATGGCAACCCACTGCAGTATTCCTGCCTGGGAAATCCCAGGGACAGAGGAGCCTGGCGGCCTACAGTCGATGGGGTCGCATAAAATCAGACATGCCTGAAGCGACTTAGCACGCATCGTGATGAAGGGCAGGTAGGCGATGTGTAAGAAAGGACTTGAGAGAGCCAGGCTCTTTCTAAACATCAGTGTCCATCATGCAGCTTGCTGACCAGCCATCTCCTCTTGCTGTTAGCCTGTCCCCTCCTCCACCACAGACACTGGATTCCTGATACGTGTCCTTCATGCCTCCTGACTGCCGATCGCCCCGGAGGTCTCATGAACCAGATACATGTGTCAGCCAGCCCTTTTGTGCATGCTGCATTCAGCATCTGGATTTCTGGTCGTGTGCCAATCTTAATGAAGTTGTCTTATTGTTTTCTAAGTACCTTTGGACACCTAAGGGCATAATGACTGAGCCCTTGGTATGTGATAATGATAAAATGAGGCACAGGGCTGGGTCGGTTGTAGCTTGAGTTGAGTGTGACATGACCTGATGAGATTTCTTGACGTATAATCTGCTCCTTTTGCTCCTTTTAGAAAAGAGCCTTTGACATCAACTACCCACAATTGCATGACTAGGAGACAAATTAATTTGTGTGGCATGACTCACGCTGAATAAGAACAAGTTTGTAGTCAAGAGCCATGCATTCCCAGTTAATTAATCTCCCTTGTAACTGTTGGGGTGGATTATCGGTTAGTCACACACATTTTTTTGTCCCCAGGATGAAGGCAGGTGTGCCACTTTGGTTCACTGTATGATTTTTCATGCCTGAATCAGCCTACCCTGCCTCTGCTGTTTTCACACCCTCTTCATTAAGCTCTTTCTAAATACTTAACTGTCCATGTGTGTTATTATCAAGCAAAACTCTCCACAAATATTTCAAAACTGATTCAGTTAGTGTCTCGGCATTTCTTGGCTTGCAAAGAATCTAATCCAGTTCCCCTTAGTTCATAAACATGAAAGGAGAGACAGTGAGAAGCTAAAGAAAGTTGTCCCAAATCAGAGCTTCTGGTGGCTGCTGAGACTGATCCTCTTAGTGAGGGAAGCTTGGGGCACTGAGGAATGAATGGAAAGAAAAGATTTATGTCATGATCTACATATGAAAGCGAAAGGGTTAGTCACTCAGCCATCTGACTCTTTGCCACTTCATGGACTATAGCCTGTCAGGCTCCTCTGTCCATAGTATTTCCCAGGCAAGAATATTACAGTAGGTTGCCATTCACTTCTTCAGGGATCTTCTCAACCCAGGGTTCTAACCTGGGTCTCCTGCATTGCAGGAAGATTCTTCACCATCTGAGCTACAAGGAAAGCCCTATCTATGTATATCTACATATAACAGACTCAAATTTACAAGAAGAAAAGTTCAAATTCTTGAGGGAAACTTTTTTTTTAATATATATTTTGTTGAGTGATTAATGTATACATAAATGGAAACCTTACCAAACATTATTCAAATATGTCCAAAATGATTTAAAAACAAGAGCTCAAAATTTTAAAATTTATTCATAACAACCCGTATATTTCTTTTTAAAAATAGTTGTGCTTAGTCGCTCAGTCATGTCTGACTCTTTGCCACCCCATGGACTGACCACCAGGTTCCTCTCTCCCTGGGGATTCTCCAGGCAAGAATACTGGAGTTGATTGTCATGCCCTCCTCCAGGGGATCTTCCCAACCCAGGGAATGAAACCCAGATCTCTCCCACTGAAGGCAGATACTTTACCGTCTGAGCCACCAGGAAATCCAAAGAATACTGGAGTGGGTAACCTATCCCTTCTCCAGGAGATCTTCCCAACCCAGGAACAAAACCAGGGTTTGCTGCATTGCAGACAGATTCTTTACTATGTTAAAATTACTTAGAGAGATTGAAGGTCACCTGTGAAAGTGAAAATGTTTTTCATTCATTTGTGTCCAATTCTTTCCAAGCCCACCAGGCTCCTCTGTCCATGGAATTCTCCAGGCAAGAATACTAGAGTGGATTGCCATGCCCTTCTCGACCCAGGGATTAAATCCAGGTCTCCTTCATTGCAGGCAAATTCCTTACCATCTGAGTCCCCTGGGGAGCCCAAGGTCACCTTTACAAATAAAAACAATTTATCATTGTGCCATTTTGAACATGTAATTCTGCCTTACAGGTATTAATAAATCATTTTATAAAATAGCTGAAGCAAAAGGAAGAATCAATCATAGAGTTTATCAGGAGAAAAGTAGAAGATTTGAATTATTTCATTTTTAATGTACATTCAGATATTTATCCTTATAAAAAGATATTTTTGGTATCAATGATTCTGAGCTGTAGTTTGGGGTGCTTATGGCATCTCCCATTATTTCAAAGAAAAGACATCATCAAAATAATTTATTAAATGAAATTCAGTGTAATTCTCTATTCCACCCCCCCCCGCCCCTAAATGAGCACTTAGCTCACGACCCTCTGAGCAGATGGAGAGGACCACTGACAGTTACATTTCCTCCAAACCAGCGGAACCCGGGATTCCCAGTGCCAAACAGTCTAGGAGTTATTTCATATTATATATTTTAAAAATGTTTTGAAAATACCTGATTAATGCCCCCCAAATCAATCAAATCACCAAGTAATCAACTTTCAAGCAATCCACATTAGTTTTATAATAAATCAATAATGATGACAGCATGTGGAAGCTTGAATTTTGTCCTTCAAGGGATATGATGATGATCCAACCCACAGGACCTGTGAATAAGATCTTATTTGGAAATAGGTCTTTGCAGACATAATCAAGTTCAGATTAGGAATTAGGGTGGACCCTAATCCAACAATATCTGTGTCCTTAGAAGAGAAGAGATACAGACAGAAGCAGAGACTGGAGGGATGGAGTGGCAACGCAAGGAAGGCCAAGGACTGGTGCTAAGAAAAGGCAGAGGGAGGTTCCACCCAGGGTCTCAGAGGGATCATGGTACTTCTGACATCTTAGTTTTGGATGTCTATCTTCCAGAATTGTAGGAGAATGTATTTCTGTTGCTTCAAGCCTTTTTGGGGCAGTTTGTTACAGCAGCCCTGCGTGCATACGTGCTTAGTCATTCAGTTGTGTGGGATTCTTTGTGACTCCATCAGCTGTAGCCCACCAGGCTCCTCTTTCTATGAGATTGCCCAGGCAAGGATACGGGAGTGGGTTGCCATTTCCTCCTCCAAGGGATCTTCCTGACCTGGGGACTGAATCTGCATCTTCGATCTCCTACATTGGCAGGTGGGTTGTTTACCTGCTGAGCTATCTTGGTAGCCCTTTCAGAATGCATAGAAAAATATTATGCAAATTTTGAACATCAGTAATATAACTGAGAGTTGATTTGCCATTCTTCTATCAACAGAACTCTTAATGCTATATTCAATTTATTAAGCCTTTCTCTCTTGGAGATTGGTGGCTTATATCTCTAAGCTCCAGATGAACTTTAAATTTTAACACTTCAAAATTTCAAGTGTGAAATTTCTGCCATTTGACACAACACCCCTAAAGTGGGTCCTCTATCTCTGCTCAGCATTTTATGCTCTGAACACCTCTCATTGTCCTGTCTATAGAGCGGTGGTTTCTTCTGAAGCTACGTGCTAATGTGGATATCCTATTCTCTCAGTGAATCAATCTCAAGAGTACAATGACATCAGCATTACAGATTGTTTTGAATTTGTTCTCCAAAGAGATATACTGAAACAGTAACCCCCAGGGCTTCAGGATGTGATCCTATTTGGAAATGGGGTCTTTGTACCTGTAATCAAGATCAAATGAGATCATCACGGTGGCCCTTAATTCAATATGACCTGTGTCCTTGTAGGAAGAGACACGAAGAAAGCCATGTGACATGGAGCTGGAGAGAGGTTGACTGATCCAGCAGTAAGTCAAGGAACAGCAAGGGTTGCTGGCAACCACCAGATGTCAAGAGATATGAGACAGATTCTCCTTTAGAACCTTCCAGAAAACAGAGCCAGCCAACACTTCTGGCCTTTAGAACTGTGGGAGAATACACTTCTGCAGTCTTAAGACATCCAGTTTATGGCACGTTGAATATCGACCTTAGTAGACGAATATGTATTTGAAGCATAATGAGTCTTTGGCTATAACTTTTGCATTTTATTAAAAAAATACAAAAAGTAAATTATGAAAGTCCTTGACCTTTCTATTTCCAAAAGTATGATCTTAAACATTAATTTTCCAAGACAAAAAAAATACCATTTTCAAGTGGTTAGTTCATAGAAAGCTGAACAATAATCGTTGACCTATTTGTGCAGTCAAACTATGAAGAATGTGAGGTTTTAGAACTTTACGGGTCACAGATGACAAGCTAGGGTGTGTAAGTCATTGGTCCTGCATGTATGCACATGGAAAAAGGGAACCAAATAGTCACCAGTGTTCTGCACATTGTCTCAGCCAGATACTCTGAGCAATATCATTTAGATGAAACAGTTATGAATGTGGAAACAGAACATTATTTATGAACAAACGAATGTGGAAAGCCAAATTTTTTTTTGCCAAAAAGTTTATTATCATTCTTAGGGAGAAGCATTAAATTTAAGTGACTGGTGCCATTCACCTTGTTTCCATATTGCTGAACTGTGGGCTACAGCCCGTGTCTTCCCAACAGGTAGCATTTCCTCCTGGAAAGCACTGTCCTGTGGCTTGTGGCTCACATCTCCTTGCCATTCCTTCCTGCCCTCTAGAGTCTGCCCTTTCTGGTCCAAGGCACACATTACTTGTCATTTGAATAGTCTATCTGAAGAGATAGATTCAAAGGATTCTGAATTTAGGATCTCTTCTGAATAACGAGGTCTTCCCATCCTTTAAAAAACACTGCCTGCAGCTGGTGCTCCCTTTCGGCCCCGAGTTCCATTAAGGGAATGAACCAGGTGTATGTTTCTATCTTCAGCACTCAGGACTGCACTGGGCACTTGGTTGACAGTGAGATCAAAGTTTGGGCCAATGAATGTATCAATTGTAATAATTACAGGTAAGTGAAGGGGTGCTGGGGCGTTTCAATGAAGCTCTTTTTCTTCCTTTATTTCTGATTACTTTCCCTCATTCCCTAATTCCCTACTTTCCTAATCAATCAGTTGCACAGTACTTGCTGAACCCAATGAATTAGAATTATTGACTGAATTTTGGTCTGCATGCTTGCATGCATGCTCAGTTGTATCCAACTCTTGTGATCCCCATGGACTGTAGCCCAATGGGCTCCTCTGTCCATGGGATTTCCTGGGCAAGAATACTGGAATAGGTTACCATTTCAGTGATCTCCAAAGAAGATTTAGCTTCGGCACCAGAGACCAGGCTTGTCCACTCAGGGATCTTGTGTGGCAAAAGTTTTATTACAGGGAAAAGGGAGAGAGAAAGCTTCTGATGTAGACATCAGAAGGAAGTGGAGAGTGCCCCACTAGTCTTAGCAAAAAAGCTATATACTTTTTAAATTCAGTTCAGTTCAGTTCAATCCCTCACTCGTGTCCAACTCTTTGCGACCCCATGGACTGTAACCTACCAGGCTCCTCCATCTACGGGATTTTCCAGGCAAGAATACTGGAGTGGGTTGCCATTTCCTTCTCCAAGAGATCTTCCCAACCCAGGGATTGAACCCGTGTCTCCTGCTTTAGTAGGCAGATGCTTTACTGTCTGAGCCACCAGGGAAGTCTGCTAGCATGTGAGACGAATGCAATTGTGTGGTAGTNAATGTGAATTACACTTGACCTGTCCCTGAGATGTCTAGGAAGGGTAGAACCAGGAAATACAAGGATCGTTTCCTTAGCACCTTATGTTTTTCAAAACACAGGTTGCTTGTTAACCATAATAATAAGGCAGTGTAAAGAAACATGGTTGATTAACCAAGAGAACCGGGTATGTCTTTATCCTCAGAATACTTCCTGAAGGCTTACTGGGTATAAGCTGTGAGGCCAAGCACGCACGGCCTGTGTGTTTTCACCTTTAATCCTCAAACCAGCTCCAAGAAGGAAGGTTGTCCCCCCTTTCTGACAGTTGAGAAAATCACCTCTCAGGTTTAAAAGCTCAGTTGCTCATCACAGGGCAATCGAATAGTGGATCCAGGTTTGTTAGATTCCAAATCACAATTCTGTCTCCCCAGTAGGCAAATTTTGTGTCTTCCCAGAAATAGTCGTCATTAATGTTCTTATGCATTCTGTTTCTCATTATTCTCTTCATTACCTGCTTCACAAAGTTGGGGTTATGCAGCATGTAGATATTTCTGTCTTGTTTTCACTCACTTCATTTAGGTTTGCGAACATTTCCCGAACCATTATTGGTAAATATTTAACTGTTTTACNGGAAGCCCAGCACTATCCTGGCTTGGTCAGGAAAGGCTTCTGTAGGAAGGCTACTGAGTAGGCTCTGGGGGAAGTGAGGCAGTGAACCCAGTGGAAACCAGGCCCAGGAAAGCCCTCCGTGCCCCAAAGGCTGAGGGAACAAAGTGTCAGGAAGGCCCTGGGGCTGAAAGGAGCATGCCAGGAGGGGTGTGCCTCTTCCTCTAAATCCCTCTTCCTCCTCTCCTTTCCCTCCACAGAAATGTTTTGGGTTCTTTGGGGCCCCTTTCTTTGTAACCGCATAAGCACTCATGCTACCACACAGGGCATGTGACAAAAGGATTTGATTGGATAAACACTGACTTGGCTTGGAAACTCAGGAATAAAATTTTATTTGCATTCTTGAGTATGTTTTAAAATTTCAAATGAGGGAATTTCATGGAGGTGCAGTGGTTAGGATTCAGCTCCTTCATTGCCAGAATCCAGGTTCAATCCCTGGTAGAGGGACTAAGATCCTGCAAGCTGCATGGCATAGACAAAATAAAATATCAAATGAATTTAAGACTGCTTTAACTATCCACCAAGTCAGGTTGTGTGGTAAGGAATGACAGCCTCCAAGTTCAGACTCAGGGAAGCTTTCTTATAGGTCATGGAATAGAAAGATTCATGGACCAAATTAAATTTCCAGAATAACATTGTTTACTGAATCTATTTAAAACACAGAATGGGAAGTGGGGGGACATGGATGGGGTGGGTTGCGCCATCCTAAGGACTGGGGCAAAGCAGCATGGAAGGAAGCTCACTCTTCTCTGCTTGTGTTGTAGTTAGGAGCACCCGAGTTGAGTCTGGACAAGGTAGTAGGGGTTAGTACAAGATGAGCTACCCTGGAGCTACACCATGCTTGCTTTATTGGAAAGACACAGGGTGTGTACACATGCATAGAGTCCAAGCATGCCAATCAGTTTACTGAAGCTATGAATTCCATCTGCATTTCTGGGGCAGAGCACACATGGGGCCATAACGGATGATACTGAGGTGACTGAAAAGTCACCACTTTAGGGATGACATATCTACCAGCCTAGAGATAGTATAAGCCAGAATGCATGTCTTTATGTTCTGTCTTTTTAAAATATATAACATATTTTACAAGTTACCAATTACTCCCTAATACTTAGCACATCTTATGAATTCTATGTTTCATAGGCTATTTACTCACTCATGCATACTTCCCAGATCCTGAGTTTTCTTTTTCATAAATTTACTCATTTACTTTCTATCTATGCTGAATCCTTATTATGGGTTTTATCCACCTATGGGTTTTTCTTTCTTCTATAGTACAATTAGGGTGAAGTCGCTCAGTCGTGTCCAACTCTTTGCGACCCCATGGATTGTAACCTACTAGGCTTCTCCACCCGTGGGATTCTCCAGGCAAGAATACTGGAGTGGATTGCCATTTCCTTCTCCAGGGGATCTTCCCAACCCAGGGATCAAACCCGGGTCTCCCGCATTGGAGGCAGACGCTTTAACCTCTGAGCCACCAGGGTTGGATATACTTAAACAACACAACAAACACATACACTATAGGCTAGAAAAGAGAGATTCTAAAACACCATTTTAAGTGTATCTGTGCCCTAACGTGATGTCTAAGGGAGGTAATTATACCCAGCAATTTATGCCTCTCACCACCTGNTTGGATATACTTAAACAACACAACAAACACATACACTATAGGCTAGAAAAGAGAGATTCTAAAACACCATTTTAAGTGTATCTGTGCCCTAACGTGATGTCTAAGGGAGGTAATTACACCCAGCAATTTATGCCTCTCACCACCTGCAGCGCATTCCCATGATTGGCTTATTGAAGAGCGTGTTTAAAGGCAAAAGAAAAATGAAAGTCATAAAAACCTCTGGGATCATTAATTATGTAAACTCATGCTGGCTGGTTAATAATCATAATAATTCATTGGAAATTTTTGTTTCCAGTCATCTTAGTAACTCAGAATCTTTTTTCTTTTCCTGCTTATACTCAAGAAGTTCTAAACTGTTTCCAAGATGGTATTGATCAACTGAAAGAAAGGAATTTCAGGGGCAGTTATTTGTTTACTTATTTTGGAATCACTCATTTTTATGCAAATTGGTTTTTAAAAGTAAACTTTTTGAGAACTATGCTTTCCATCCAATAAAACACACCCATTTTAAGTGTGTCATTTGATGGGTTTTGACAAATATTTACACTTATATAAATACCACCACAATCAAGATATAGAGCATTTCCATCATTCTCCCCAATTTCTTCATTTCCACAGCAGCAGTTTGACACAAAAAGGAAGTTTCCAAAGTACCCATTTTTAAAAGATTTCACTTTAAAAGCCTAATTCTTCCCTTCTTGGGCAAACAGAGATAATTTTGTAAAACATCACTTAGAAATTTCTTTCCAGTAGGTGCTAGACAGTGCTTTGGAGAAGGCGATGGCAATCCACTCCAGTACTCTTGCCTGGAAAATCCCATGAACAGAGAAACCTGGTAGGCTGCAATCCATGGGGTTGCATAGAGTTGGACAAGACTGAAGCAACTGAGCAGCAGCAGCAG